>JAPPVO010000024.1:27812758-28092996 GCA_030407325.1 Camellia japonica
ATGAAATGTATCAGATGAGAGTGGTGCATGAAATGCAACCAGATGAATAAATGCATCAGATGAAAACAGTGCATGGTCAGATAAAGGCAGTGTATGACATGCGGTCAGGTAGATCCAAATACAAAGCAGTGCAAGAAATGCAGTAAACAGGGTACAATTGGATAAAGTAGTGTGATAGCATATTCAGATAAAAGGTAGTGCAAGAAATGAATATAAAGAAAGGCAAAATGCTTGAAAACAGTGTTCTTACCTCAATGGCAATGGCCGATAAGTGAGACTCCGACTCCCTCAATAAAAGGTCCTCCGGCGCACCGCGGGTGAACTCGGTGAAGCGTTTGATGCCTCTGGAAGTAGGCAGTATGTGTGTCTATAGGTGATACCGCGTCGTATCGAAAGGTCGTACCCTCGCTGGTAGCGGCTCCGACTGGACCTCGGGCTCAAACTCTGTCTCTAAGTCAGCCTCAAGATCAGCTTTGGCTCCTCTACTTCTGGCATAGGTAGAACTACTGGGGGGAACCTCTGGAGGAGCCCCGTCATGAGGAAACTCGTCCGCCATCTAAAAATAGGTGCGAGATGGGTGAAAAGTGAAGAAAAATGAAGAAAAAGGGTAAACTTGGAAAAAGTCAAACCCTAGGAGAGAGAAAATGGAGGAAAAAGTCAAAGTCGGGAAAAGTGCACAAAACTTGAGCGAAACTCTAGGGGAATGAACCTAGAATGGTGGAAATGAGGAAAAAAACACAGAAATCGAATTTCAATCGATTCAAAGTGAATAAACAAAGGGGATTTAGTGAATCAACTTCACGTAGGGCGTTGGAAAACTCGTAGAAAGTGAAAATCTAGAGAGAATGAAGGTCTAGAAAGAGAGGGAGATGATTTATAAGCAATGGGAAGTGAGGAAATAAAGTGTGGTGATCCATACATAAAGGCCCGAGCTGAAAACCCCATTTTTCCCTCAATCTGCCATCGATGGCAGGCAAGGCTCATCGATGGCTAGCAGTGTCCATTGTTGGCCAGCACCTAGCCGGCGGCCTTGTCTCATGGCCGGCAGGTGGCGAGCAGCTCTCCTAGGGTGGTTGATGCTGTTTTGTGTCCTTGGTTTCCAAGAAGTGAAGGGATTGTTCATTGTTTGGTTCAGAATTCCTCTGCAGAAGCTCGAAACTGTGTTTTCGATGCGCGATGTTCGTCACTTGTCAACATGAATGAGGAGTATCTTTTGAATACATTGTAATTCTTCCGAGAGGTGACTCGGAAGTTTACTTCAAGTTTGTTTCGTCAAATCATGCTTTGATATCTTGCATAGAACATGCATTTCTTATTCGTTGTTGCATGAAACATGCACTTCACTTTGTGGCACAGAATACACATTTCACATATGTTGTTGTGAGATGTGTATCTCACGGGCATTGCATGCGCGTCTTGCATGCGCTCTTGAATCATGCATAGAAGGTGTATCCACCTATCGCGTAGAATGCGCTTCCGTTACCAATCATGCATAGAATGTGCTTTTGCTTTTGTTTCTTGCACAGAACATGCCATTAACATTGTATCTCGATTGTTTATCTTGCATAGAACATGCATTCTGACTGAATTACACTTGTTAGGTTTCTTTCTTGGAAATACATGATATGGTATGTACGGTTCATTTAGAGGAGTTCCAGGTAAAATCATTCGTGCCCTTCAAATCGCGTCCTTCCACCCTTCCTCTCTTGCGTAAGATGCGTTAGGATTGTTTTGGTTAAAAACATTCGGGTACGTCCCGGTGTTCACACCACCCTTCGGTTAAAAACATTCGGGTATATCCCGGTGTTCACATCATCCTTTGGTTAAAAACATTCGAGTACGTCCGGTGTTCACACCACCCTTCAGTAAGGCTGCAAATGAACCGAGCTGTTCATGAACAAGCTCGGCTCGGCTTGTTTCATTAAGGCTCGGCTCAGCTCAGCTCGGCTCATTTAGTAAACAAGCCGAGCTTGAGCTCGCATAAGCTCGGCTCGTTTATCTTTATTTAAATATATAATAAATATATTATTTATATATTAAAAATATATAAATATATATATATAAATAATAATATAAATACATTTTTTATATATTAAATAATATAAATAATATTAAAAAAATTATCGAGCCGAGCCGAGCCGAGCCGAGCTCGAGCCCAGTTCCTTATCGAGCTGAGCTTGAGCTCAATAAACGAGCTCGATAAGTAAACAGGCCGAGTTCGAGCTCAGCAAAGCTCGGCTCGGCTCGTTTGCAGCCCTACCCTTCGGTTAAAAACATTCGGGTACGTCCCGGTGTTCACACCACCCTTCGGTTAAAAACATTCAGGTACGTCCTAGTGTTCACACCACCCTTTGGTTAAAAACATTCGGATACGTCCGGTGTTCACACCACCCTGCGGCTAAAAACATTCGGATACATCCGGTGTTTACACCACCCTGCGGCTAAAAACATTCGGGTACATCCCGGTGTTCACACCACCCTTCGATTAAAAACATTCAGGTACGTCCCGGTGTTCACACTACCCTTCGGTTAAAAACATTTGGGTGCGCCCGGTGTTCACACCACCCTTCGATTAAAAACATTCGGGTACACCTGGTGTTCACACCACCCTTCGGTTAAAAACATTCGGGTGCTCCCGGTGTTCACACCACCCCTTTCTCCTCTTGCGACGCGTTAGGATTGCTTCGGTTAAAAACACTCGGGTGTGCCCGGTGTTCACACCACTCATCCTCCTCTCGCGTGTAATGCGTTTCCAATCTGTTAAAAACATTCGGGTGCACCCGGTGTTCACACCGTCCTCTTTCTCCTTCCGCGTGAGACGCGTTAGGATCTTGGTTGAGACCTTGGGTGTACTCAACGGTTACGTCGCCCTTCACCTTTTCTGCGTGATGCGTAGTTAAGCCTGTATAATTTTCTTACATCCTTTCTGCATGAAATGTAGTTTGGGTTTGTGTTTCTCACGTGTGGCGCGTGATTTTCTTTTCGTGGTTGGAATTGTTGTACCTTGTTTCAGTTTGTTGAACTGTGGCATTTCTTTGCATGGCGTTTGCATTTAAATGTTCCATTGCATAGTCTCATTGCATGATCATAAGTTATGTTCTTGTATGATGCATATCATTTGCATTTTGCCCCAGAACTACGCTGGTTTGATTCCTTACAAAGGGATACGTAGGCAGCCTGCGAGCGCAACAATTTTGTTTTCTATCATGATTGTTTGTCCAAGTCTTGCGGCCTTGCCAAAATGGGTCGTCTTTGGGTTTTGACATTCACTCACGTCATTTCATGACTCCGAGTTCTATGAAAGAGGGCAACTATAGACACCCCATTTTTTACGGCCCTTCAAGACTTGGATGTTCTTGCAGGTACATCCGATGACGAGTCTTGTTGTTCGTCGAGCGCTCAAAGTCCTCAGCGGAATGCCACAAGTTTGAGCCTTCCAAACCCTGCATCCTTTTTGTCTCCTTTTTGGACCATGTCTTGGTCTTTCCCCCCTCCAGCCTTTGGTGGCCTACTAGCCATCTACGAGGGTTGTCGGCTAGGGCTTCTGGCCTGCCGGCCATTGATGTGCCTTGCCAACCATCAATGATGCCTTATCGGCCAACAATGATAGCTGGCCGGCCACCAGTGTTTTCTGCAGATATTTTGTGGTAGCTGTGCCAGCTAGTTGCACAGCGGCTTGCATCTGCCCACACGTGGAGGGCTGGATCTCCTTGTATAGAACTCATGTTTTCTATATATAGGGAGGCCCTCTCTCATGTTTAGGGGTTGGAAGTTTTAAGACTCAAAATTTTCTCTCTCTCTCTAGATTTCTCTCACTCTCTTGTATTTCTCTACACCTTTGCCTACTTACACTACACTTTTGCATATCAACCCTTAACCAAAAGTGAGCATCTTTGAGCTGAAGCTATTTGAGGCCCTCTTGGAGCTCTACAAGTTGTTTTTGGCTTGAATTGTTGCTTGGAATCACTCTTCTCTTCAAGAGGTATAATACTAGCCTTTTAAGCTTGCTTTGCTTACTTGTTTTTCCGTCTTTTTCCTACTGTTATGGACTGATTTTGAGCTATAAAAAACTTGTTATGGACTGATTTTGAGCTATAAAAAACTTAGTTTTCATGGGCTGAAATTGGTGTTTTGGGCCATTAAAGGTTAGGGGGTGGTTCATCCCTTTTTATTCCTTGTTGTTAAGGCCTTTGCACTTTTGTTTCCCATTTTAAAACTACATTTTTTTGGCCCTTTAACCACTGAATTTCAGAGGTTTTTTAGTGGCAAAAAACTCATTTTGAAGTCCAAATTGGAGGGGTTAGCCTTCCCTCCTTGTGTCTTGTTTGCTAGTCTAGTTGACTTCACATGTTAGCATGTTTTTCTAGCTTAACTTAGCTCAAGTCCAGCATGTTTTAGCTTTGAAATAGCCTGCTTTAGCTCTGTCTTGGGCTGGTTGGTTCATTTGAGTCTTGCTTTGCATGGTTGTAGTGTAATAGTCCTCACAAGTTGGTGTTTTAGGGTCTTAGACACCTCTTGTTTGAGTTGATAGCATCTTTTGGTGTTGTTTTTCACTCCATTTCAACACTATAAACTCTACAACCTCCCTCTTTGCTTCACTCTTGCATTTGCTTTTGAGTGTTGTTTCAACCTTGGGATCATTTAAGCTTGAGATTGAGGTCATGTTTAATGGTTTAATCCTCTTTAAGGGTTCATTATCAACGGCATGATCTCTCTCTTGCCTTACATTATCCCTTGGTTGACACTTCTTTCATCTTAGAGGACACTCACCAATGGACAAATTGATTAAAGAATGATTTGGTAACTAAAATTTGTAAACAAAATTGGTAAGTAAAAATGGCAAGATAAGCATTTCTTTGTGTTACATGGCATATGTTCAAATTGGACGTTAATTTGAACACAAGGAAAATGGGACATTTCATACTTAAAAGTGATGAAATGTGCCACTTTCTTAGGTCTCTGTTACCCTTGATCATGCATGGTAGGATGATGGTTCTTGAGTGTTTTGTTTTTGCATTCATTAAGCTTGCACACCTTGAATCACACGCCATTATGTAATGAAATTGCTTGAGTTGGTGGTTTGTGGTTTAAGTTCACAACTCCTTGGATTTGTCCATGAAAAAAGGAGTGAATTGTGCAGATAATTCTTGGAAAAACCCTCTTTTTGCTCTATTTGTGCTCTGTTGCAGCATAGTGATCTAGTGCATCAGTGGCCGGCAGGCCACCATCCATGGCTGGCAGTGCACTATAGATGGCCGGAAGCATTTATCCATGGCTGGCTGGCCGCTGATGTAAACTTCAGCAAAATGTTTGTAAGGTGGAGCAGAATGGTTCTAGAAATGTTCAACTGTGCAAACAGAGGCTTTCAAGAGCAAAACGGAGGTCTTTTCGGGTGGTATCCGAGTATGTGCATTTTCTATTTCCCAAGGCGGAGTAGTGGCAGCGTAGTTAGATGTCTTAATTACTTAGGTTGCTTACATTGGTGTTGTAATATTTAATTAGCTTAGTCTAGTTAAATTATTTAGTTGTTGTAATTTTTTATTAGCTTAGAATAGTTAGTTAATTTATTCATTCAAGTTTTGTAATAATTAGTTAAGTAGCTTACTTAGCTTAATTAGCTTAGTCCTAATTAGTTACTAGTTAGTTTTGCTTTATTCATTCGGACTCTCCTTTATGAGAGCGTAATGTAATAATGTGTATGTCTTCCAATCCCATGTCTTTCTCCTTTTTACTTAATCGCTTTTGATGGTTAGATTAGGGTCATATTTCAATTAGCATACCTTATGCTTGCATACATTCATCTTGTTTTGCATGCACCGAGGCTCGGTGCATCATTCAAACCGCATTGTCATTTTAATACCTTTCTTTGAATACGCGTTTAACCGTATGTTATCAAATCGATCCATATGCCATTTTAGTAGCCAAGCCTATTAACTGCATTCTTCGCATGTGTTACATTAGACATCTTGTATTGTTACGAATCATGCATTTTTTTTAACTTCGTCTTTTCTTAGTTTGGAGTACTAGGTGAGTTTTATGCTTTAGCATACTTGCATGAGTGTGAGTGATTGCCATGACTAGCATGCTTACTATGAGGCTAAATACTTACTTGATAAATTGTTTGAATGCCTGTGGATGAAGGCTTGTTACTTGAATTGGAACGATTCAACGAATGTATGTTTTTAAGCCCACTTTGTTGAGTGGCAAATCCGTTTTAAGCCCACTATGTTTGGTGGCAAATCCGCAAACTTTAAACCCACTTGAGGTGGAAAATTCAAACCATTTTCACAAACAAATATGAGTTGAATTGTTCCAAATTGAGCAAAGTAGTCTATACTTGCTTGTGCGCATCACATAGTAAAGCTAGCCTAATAACTAGAACAAGAGCAACTTTGTTCGGGCGAGTGGGGGTGCTCAATTCATGACCTTCCTCTCTCGTACCTATGTTCCTGAGTCGAGGCAACTTTGGTGTAGACAGACACGTGGCCTTTGGCACAAGTCATGGGTTTCCTAAATTTCCCCAAAATAAAATATTTAGGTGGTGACTCTGTATCTGGCAAAGCAGTCCAATTTTGGCATTTTTGATCCTAAAATCAATTTTCCAAACGATTTGCCGGATTTAGACTCTTTGGTGATTATCAGTTTCACATTGCACTTGTGAGATTAGATTCAAAATCGCGGGAGTCCAAACTGTAGGGCTCTTTTCGAGTTTTTGAAAGGAGGTGCGGAAAAGCCGAGCCACAGACTCCATAATAATTAAGTTGGTCAGCGTGTCCTGGGTGAAAGTCCCGAAATTATACATGGGTGCCTAGCTCGTGGATGAAATATCTGTAAAATGGCAATTGTACTGCTTGCATAGCCTACGTTTACATGGGCCCCATTTTGACAGCTGCCCGCGAATGAAATATCCTTGAAATGGAAGTTTGAGGTGTTTTTGCATATGTGTTGTAAATTGAATGTAATTGAGTTGTAGCCTCAGTTCGGTTATTAGGAAATAATGAAATTGACTCATGAATTGAGAAAGATAAGTAATCGAAATATGAATTGAAGGTAAAAGGATTAAGACTTGAAATTGATATCTTATGAAAATATAAAGTTGTGAAAAGTTTTACTGCAAGCATTGTTTATGCACTTGTACTTATACCTTTGCTAAGTTTCATATACTGTGTTAGATGATTTCTACTAGGCTGTGGCTCATCCTATTTGGGAATAACATTTTCAGGTAATGATGGTATGCCTCCACCAAGGCAATAGCGTTGGAGGGACTTTTGGGAAGCAAGAGTTTCATGTTTTGTTTATTTTATATAGCCTAGGGCTAAATTTGAAATTGAGCGAAGCTCATTTTGTGGTAACCAAGTCAAGGCTTGGAAAGATGTAAGCCCTAAGGGCAATTATTTCTGTTAACCGCTTTGTACTACCAATGTTATGAAATGGAAAGACTTGTACTCTGATTTATACAACTATTATATATGCTTTGGATTATATTTATGGCACTATATTTTGGGGGCATGACATTCTACATACTATGCCTGTATCTGATACACACACTTTAGTTGATATGTTGACAACTGTTTTTTCCAGATTCCATCTACACTGAGGGCACCAGCGGCAGTAGCAGCACTAGTATCGGCAGTACCTTCTCCATCAGCAGGGAGGAGAGAGAGACAGGCCCCAACTCGTGGTCGGGATGTAAGCCGCGATCAAGGTAGGGATAGGAGCACCCGAGGCCAGAGCAGTCCCTCAGAGCCCATTTTGAGCGATGATGATGCTGAGACTAGTGACTCTGAGGAGGCAGTGAGTCAACATTCTTAGTCATCCGAGAGTGGAGATGATGATACTAGCTCGGGGTCCGAGAGTTGAGGTGACGCCAAGGTGGGCTCTAAGGCAGGGAGCGGAGATGATACCTGCTCTGGTTCAGAGTCTGATTCTGATAGCGGTGCTGATAGAGATAGTGCTCCTGAGTCCCCTTCGAGGAAGAAGACGAAGAGGGCCTCTCGAGCTTGAGATGACCGGCGCTGATTTTTTTGTACTTTTTGCTTAGTTTCTTTTTGTTTGGTAGTATTAGCACATGCATAGCTTCAGATAGGTTTTATTTTTGCTTTTGAAACTTGTACTCTTTTGTAAAAACCATGATTGGAATAAAACCTCGTAGTTTTTATGAAATATCCTGTTATTTTTGCATCATGAGCACCATATTTGCATGAAATGGAAATGGAATTGGATTTTCCAAGAGAGCGTTTGATTGAAACAATGTTCTTAATCGGGTAATGAGCTGACCAATAACCAAAATACAAAATACAACTCGATAAACAAAGCAAAAACAACTCTAATACAAATATAAACACTTGCTAAAACCAAAAGACTCAAAACAAGACCTCAAAACACAAAGATCGAGACAAAACACATGCTGCCAACATTGCCCAGCACACAGGTGGACGACAGGATAGAAAGTAGAGCTGCCGGCCACAAAAGGAAGTTGCCGGCCAGAGGAGATGGCTTGCCAGCCAGAAGAGGTGGCATGTCGGGCACCATTAGTGGCCTACCGGCCACAAGTGTGAGAAACCTCCAAATTGTTGACAGCTGGCTTCCACTTACAGCCTTATCTTCTACAAAAGGTTCTCCTTCGTGATTTCTTCTCCAGTACCTCATTTCAGCTGCTATTTCTTCCACAAATGTAACCAAGAAGCTCACGGATTGGATAGCTACTTTAGACGGCACAAAAAAGGTAAATTTCTAGGGTTTCGGCATAAATGCACTTTTTCTGTTGAGCTATACTCCACCTTGCTTTCCGTTCCTCCATGTCGCGACCCGATGTTGGGACCTGATTACGCATGTATTTCACTTTGCAACACAAGAAATGTGCCCGACTCTTGAAGAATTTCAGGCACTGATAGAAACCCGGCGCAATGATGAAATTATGCCTCAGCCCTGTTTTGGCCACGCCCAAGCTTTGGGACGGATGTGTGGGCTCATTTTGCACGAGGCTCGATCTTTGGCCCACAATGGAGAACTAGACATACCAATCTTGATTCATCGATTTTCTAACATCGGTGACAGAGAATACCTTCTCTGGCGAGGTTTCGGTAACATGCCCTCTGCTTATGTATGCTTGCTCATTTCCTTTTTGCCCCTAGTTTTGGCGGATCTAGCATTCGGTTGATCGAAGTGGCCCAAGGTCTGAAAGAAGGTAAAAGTTGCATTGGTTTGGCGCTGGCCGAGACCCTGATGGGCTTAGATGCTTTTTATTAGCAAGAGACTACCAGATTCGCGGGGATTCCACTACTTCTTCAGGTATTGTTTCCCATCTTTCCTCATATGTGTTTCTCACATTACTCGGCACTCATGCTCTATTTTTCCCTCAAAGCCCTTTTCTTACTTTTCTCTCAACATACATCTCTCTATTCTTTAATCTCTCTTATTTTTCATCCCTTCCCAGGTATGGCTTATGGATAAGCTGAAGGTAATGGACTCTTGCACCGAGTACTCAGCTCAAGCTTATTTCTTCCGCCACCGGCTAGTGGATTTTTCTAATGAGAGATAGTGGTGCAATTGGTTGTGCAGCAGGTCTGCAATCGACATAGCTTGGCATTGCCATTGGCTTTATTTGACCGAGATGAGTTATAGCATGGCTCAATAGCCTGGCATACAGTTGATCAGCCTCACACACTGCGTGTTCTACTTCCTTTTCCAGTTTAGACGCCAGTTTGGGCATGATCAAACCTGCTCGGAGAAAGGGGTAGAGTACCCAGCTTCATTCCCAATTCATCTTTCACACTTGGCTAGTGTAGACCACCCAAACATCCTCCGTGCCTCCCCCTTTTCGGAGAGGGCACGGATTGGGTTCATAGCTACTACAGTTCAGACTCCTGTCACAGTTCTGAATCTAATCTCGCAAAGTGTAATGTGAGACTGATAAATCACCAAAGAGTCCAAATCCGGCAATTGGTTTTGGAAAATCAATTTTAATCAAAACCGCCAAACATGGACTGTTTTGCCAGATTTCAGAGTCACCACCTAAATATTTCATTTTGGAAAATTTAGGAAACCCTGACTCGTACCTAAGGCCACGTGTTCGTCATCACCAAAGTTGCCTCAGCTCGGGAACTTGGGTACGAGAGGGGAAGGTCCTGAAATGTGCACCCCCGCTCGCCCGATCAAAGATCGGTCTCTACTAACATGATATGTTGTTTTTATAAACATATGTGTTCTTATTCCGGTTATTAATCTAGAATTACTATGTGATGCGCACAGCATACAAGTATAGACCAAATCACTCAATTTGGAACAAAACATCTCATGTTTGTTTTTCGAAAATGGTTTAAAAGTGCTACTCGCAAGTGGGCTAAAGCACGGATTTGCTACCCTCAAGTGGACTTAAAACATGATTTGCCACAAACAAGTGGACTTAAAACGCACATTTTGATGAATTGTTCCAATTCAAGCAATGAAGCCTTCATCCACAGGCATTCATGCAGTTAAACACTTAAGCAGAGAGCCTCATGGCAAGCATGCTGCCATGGCAGTCACTTACAGACATGCAAGGATGTTAAAGCATAAACACTTACAGTGTACTCCGAGCCAAAACAGAAGCTAGTCAGTAATCAATGCATGATCCTAGCTATGTCAACAATGCCTAATGCAACACATGCAAAATGCAACTAAGTAGGCTCGGCTATCGAAGATGGCATATGAATGCGACATTTGATAACATGCTTTGAAACACGTATTCAAGTAAGTATTGAGATTCAATGCAGTTTGAATGATGCGCCGAGCCTGGTGCATGCAAGACAAATGAATGTTGCAAACATGCAAAGCATAAGGTATACTAATTGAAATATGCCCTAAACTAACCACCGGAAGCGAATAAGTAAAAGGGAGAAAGACGTGGGGTTGGAAGACATTCACACACACACGCACACTTATTACAACATTTGCCCTCTTGACGGAGGGTCCAAATAAAATGAAAGCTAACTAGCTACGCTAATTAAGCTAACTATTACAAACCAACTACTTAACTAACTGTTCTAGCTAATTAATTATTACAAACCAAATTAAATAACTAACTAATCTAAACTAATTAGAATATTACAAAGCTCTAAGCTAAATTAATTACAGCACAAGTAATTAACTACAACTAGCTAACAAAAGCAATAAATGGCCTTGCGAGCGAGGGACATATGCATGCTCGGTTGCGTCCTCCTGGAAATCCATCGCCTTGCCTCAAGACGCCTCTGTTTGCACTCTTTTGAATCTTCGAAAATTACACCGATTTCCAAATTGCTTCTTTCTGATCTCAAGAACACCTTGAGGGATGAAATTCCTCTGTTGCTGCAATAGAGCACAGACAGAGGCAAGACAGTGTATTTGCAAGGAAATGTATGCACTTCCACACTCCTTATCATATCTCAAGCTCAAATGAGTATGGCACTTGACTCTCGAGCCAACAACCAAGCATTTTCAATGCATGGTGGCCAAAGAATTAAGCTTGTGCAAGCTTAGTAAATGCACACATAAGACTCGAAAAACCTCCACCCTATCATGCACAATCAAGGGGGACGGCGACCAAGAAATGAGGCGCGTTTCATCACTTCAAGTATGAAATGCCCCTCGTTTCTCGTGTTTGGATTAACGTTCGATCCAAACACAATGCAATGCAACACACAATGCAAACAACATGCTTATCTATTAATGCTAGAGTGGCACGCACAAGGCTCTATCATGTAAGCAATGCATGCATGGCATGTTTAGAAGCTAAAGCATTAAGGCAAGTGAGGTACACAACACTAGGACTATGCAATACTATGCACAAACAACCAAACCAGCCCAAAACAAAGCTATATCATGGCAAATCAGTGGCAAAAACATGCTCAAACTAAGGCTTAAAGGAGTAGAAAATCATGCTCCTTTGGTAGCTCACAAATAAGGCACAAAGGCACAACTCTCAAAAGCTCTCAAGGAGTGAAAGAAGTGAGAACATGACACATGTTTATGCTCTGAAATTACATGCTAAATGATGCCAAAACATGCAACTATCACAAATATAGCAAGCTAAGGTGCGCAAAACTCAAGACTAGCTAAGGCACTTGCACCATAGCATATCAAGCAAGCTCCAAAGGACCAAGATCACTGAAAAAAGTCCTAAGGCAAGTCAAAATATAGCCAAAAATGTGCTGGAGTAGAGCATACACATGCTAGGTCAATAGGCTAAAATACCAAATACACTAGGCTAGTGAACAAAATTGAACTACAAGTGCAAGAAGCATGCAAGAGGCAACCAAACCAACCCAAAACAGAGTTATGACATGGCAAATAATGGCTAAAAACATGCTGAAATGGAGCCAATTCAAGGCACAAAGACATGCTACTTTGCAAGGCTACAAGTAGGATTACACTACAAGTATAAGAAGCATGCCAGAGGTGACCAAGACAGCCAAAAACAGGGTTATGAAATGGCAAATAATGGCTAAAAACATGCTGAAGTGGAGCCAATTCAAGGCACAAAGACATGCTACTTTGTAAGGCTACAAGTAGGATTACACTACAAGTACATGCATGCAAGAGGAGACCAAGACAGCCAAAAATAGAGTTATGGCAGGTTTGAAAAGTCACAAAAATGAGCCCAAACAAAGCCACTAAGAAGTAGAAACACATGCTCTTTTGATGGACCATCAATGCATACAAACAAGAGAAGAGGAGGGGGGACCACCCCCACCCATTTGGGACCTCAAAATCACTTTTCCACCACTGAAATTCCTCTGAGTTTTAGTGGTAAGAAGGCCAAAAAGAGATGATCCCAAAGGCCTTAAGAGATGGCACAAAGCAAAGCAAAACAAGCCACCAAAAGGGGTAAACCACCCCTAACTCAAACAAAGCCTTAAACAACCATTTTAAACACTTAAAAATAAAACTTTTTGCAGTTGAAAGCTAAGCCTAAAATAGCATGCAAAGGTGGCTAAATATGCAACCAAAATAAAGCTATAAAGAGGGTATAAGACTCACCCTTGAAGCACAGCAAAAAAAAGCAACTTCTTGAGCCAAAAACCAGCCTTTTGAAGCTCAAATATGACCTCCAAGAACCTCAGCTCAATGATGGTGGCGTTTGGGTAGGTGTTTGTGTGCAAAAGTGTGAAGAAACGACACTTTAAGGCACAAATATGGAGAGAGATGGAGAATTCTAGAGAGAGAGGAGAGTTTTTGCTCTTAAAAATTCTGAACCCCTCTCAAGGGGGAGACACCTCCCCTTATATAGAAATGCAAGCCAAAGCTTGCTTGAATCCCTCCCTGTAGGGAGGATGCATTTAATGCCTAACAGCTGGCACCAAAAATATCTGCAAAAAGTGAAAAATATATGGCTGCCGACCACTCAAAGTGGTCGACCGACCACCCCACCTAGTCGACCGACCACCTCAGGTGGTCGACAGGGGAAACACCTGGTCGACAGAGCAAAAAGGAGGTCTCCCAAGAGAGGAGAAGGTGGTGGCATGCTGCCGACCACTTGAGAGGGTCGACCGACCACCCACTCTAGCTGACCGACCACCAAAAGTGGCTGGCAGGGAAGAAAAGTGGTCTATAGGGGAGAAAAGTGGTCTACACCACTATTTCTCCCTCTAGGCAAAAAAAAAAGGGGGGGTCTCAGAGTTAGCTTAAAAACAAACACAAAACCAAGAGAGTTTAGAGACTTAGAGGCAAGGTGTGCAGCCGAAAACCTCGGGGACTCCAAACGAGCGCGAACATGCACAATCATCGAGCACTCAAACGATGACGTCCAAGTTTTTAGGATGGTCAAAAATGGGGTGTCTACAGCTAGGTACCCCACTGCCTGGAGGATGAGAGAGTTTCTGGTCCTTGCCCTTAGTTTCAGTTATGCTCTTTTCTGGCGAGTGCTTGGCTTGGCTCGAGGATGAAGCACAAACTGGGCCCACTTTGGCTTCAGAAGCTTCCACAAGCACGAACAAAGGATGCAGGAGCACCTGACTCACCTATGCCCCTAGTTTATTACTTTGACCTTTCTTTTTAAGTTTTATGATGTAATAAAAGCAACTTTGATTTATATTGGAGAGTTGGAGAACTTTATGTTGAAATTAATGGAATTAAAGTTGTAAGCACTAAAAATTTCCCTTTTGGTCCAAAAATGGTCTAAGTTGTAAAAGGTAAAATTTTGAACAAAATCAACTTTTATTAAAACTTTTCAAAAATTTTCAAAAAGGATCACCACCTAACACGCACGGAATCAATCCTCAAGATGTACAACCCTGAATCAAAAGATCATAAATACCCCTAATTGAATACCACTACAGCTCTGCATTATAACCGGCTCTTCTTCCCAAAATGAAGATCACAACTGAACTAACAGATAATGGACAAAGATGACCTAATCAGAAAAATGCTCAGGACAGTTGAGTTAGAGATGGTTACGACCAAACTTTAAGATGAAGTTGCCTACGTATCCCAAAGATGGGAATCAGGCCTTACGTAATTCAGTTCAAGTTCACTCCAGTATTAACTCTCTCCTTTTGCTCTCTAACTTTTACCAAAGTCGCCCCTTTATGGTTTTTACCCTTGAGAGCTCAGTTGTTCTTTATTTCTAATTTTTCATGCTCTAACTTTTGCCTAGGTCGCCCTTTCGGGTTTTCAGCCTAGCGAGCCTCTCAGGGATAGTGTTTCTTCAACTTGTCCATGTTGATCGGTTGTGAAAATTCCAGGCCAGCTAAGTCTATGAGAATAACCACTCCACCTGACTAGATAGCTTTGATGATGTAAGGACCAGTCCAATTGGGTTTGAACTTGCCCCTAGGGTCATGAATGGGAGCTCGGTTGTCTTTTAGTACCATGTCTCCTTCTTTGAGATTCTGGGACTTAACTTTCTTGTTAAAAGCCCTGGCAATTCTACGCTAGTAGCCCTGAACATGATATAATGCTTTAAGCCTTCTCTCATCAAATAGCATTAACTCCTCAAATCTGCTCTGTTGCCAGTTCGCCTCTACTATCTGACACTTAGCCATAACTCGCAGTGACGGGATTTCTATTTCAATTGGCAAAATGGCTTCCATCTCGTAGACGAGAGAATAAGGAGTTTCCCCTGTAGACATCCGGATAGAAGTTTTGTAGCCCCAGAGTGTGAATGGAAATTTATATGGCCAATCCCTATAGGTCTCAACCGTCTTCTGTAAGATGTTCTTGATGTCCTTATTGGCGGCTTCAACAGCACCATTAGTTTGCGGCCTGTATGTAGACAACTTATGGAAAGCTACATTGTATTTCTGCAACAAGTCTATCACCTCTTTCTTGAAGTGTGATCCATTATCTGATATGATCTCGTTTTGGACTCTGTACCGGCAAATGATTGTTTCTGATAAACTTAGCCACATGCAATGCCTTCAACACTGCATAGGACTAAGCTTCCACCCACTTTGTAAAATAATCAATCGTCCCCAAGATATATTCATGCCCATTCAATCCTTTTGGCATGATTGCACCGATAACGTCGATTCCCCACACTGAGAAAGGCCATAGTGAAGTCATGTTGTACAGTTTTGATGGTGGGATATTCATGTGACTGGCATGAATTTGACATTTGTGGCATCGCCGAACAAAACCAATACAATCCTCCTCCATGGTAAACCAGTAGTAACCTTGTATGAGAATCTTTCGGGCTAGCATCACTCCGTTCATGTGCACCCCGCACTCTTCTCCATAGATGGCCTCCATTAGGCGCTTTGATTCCTCTTCTTCGACACACAACTTGTGCATTCCTAGATGACCTCTTTTATACAGTTTGCCTCCGTAGATGATAAATTGGATGGCCATTTGTCATATTTCCCTTTTGTCCTTGGCATTTGCCCCTGGTTGATATGTCTCATTTTTCAAGAAATTCCAAATATCGTAGTACCATGGATTTTTGTCTTGCACTTCATCTATCGCGGCAATAGTTTCATAAGTCGACATGTTTTTTTGCTCGATGATAATCGGACGCATCCGGACTCCAAGTGGGATGTCTACCATAGAAGATAGAGTTGCTAAAGCATCAACGAACTTGTTGTTCTCTCTCAGTAGATACGTGAAAGTCAGCTTTTCAAACCTAGGAATCAAAACATCTAGGGTCTAATGGTAAACCTTCATCTTTTCTTCTTTGACTTTCCAGTCTCCATTCGCTTGAGAAATAACTAAGTTTGCATCCCCGATAACATCCAATCTTATTGGCTCTAGTTCTAGGGCGACTTCTAAACCAGCAAATATACGCTTCATATTTTGCTTCATTATTAGACACCTTGAACCAGAGTTTGAAGGCTAAAGGTATATGGGAGTCATCGGGTGCTATCAGCAACACACCTATCCCATAACTATACTGATTGGACGCTCCATCAATGTACATCGTCCAAGTTTCCTCCTCAACTTGCAGAATGGATTCATTTAGGAATAAGTATTCCACTGCCTCATCTCCTTCTATCGGGTGGTCTGCCAGGAACTCTGCTACAGCTCTTCCCTTGACCGACTTGCGAGTGACATATTTGAGATCAAATTCAGAGAGGCGAAGCAACCAACGAGCTAGCCTACTCGTAAGCGCTGGTTTCTCAAAGAGATATTTGATGCGGTCTAATCTCAAAACCAAGATTACAGAGTGAGCTAACAAGTAGTGCCTCAGATTCCTGGTAGCTCATACCAACGCTAGGCAAGCTTTCTCCAACGGAGTATAGCAGGTCTCATAATCTAGCATTTTCTTGCTTAAGTAGTAGATGGCTTTTTCCACCCTATCTTCAGATTCCTGAGCGAGCATGCATCCCATGGTCGTGTCTGTTACTGACAAGTACAGAATCAAAGGCTTCCTTGACTCTGGCAGTGACAACACAGGCGGGTTATGGAGGTACTGCTTAACCTGTTCAAAGGCAAATTGACAGCGATCATCTCATCGGAATTTCTTCCCTTTCTTCAGGAGACCAAATAGTGGTTCACAAGTCAAGGTTAATTTGGAAATAAACCGTCTTATGAATTGCACTTTACCTAGAAAGCCTCCCACCTCCTTTTCAGTCTTCAATGGTGGTATTTCTATGATGGCCTTGATTTTGGAAGGATCCACTTCAATGCCCCTCTATGTGATCAAAAAGCCCAACATTTCCCGTGTTGTTACACCAAAAGTGCATTTTTACTGGTTTAACCTCAATCTGTATTCCCTGATCCGTTGAAAGAATTTCTTCAAGGCGGTGTAATGGCCCTCTCTTTCTTTGGACTTAACAATCATGTCGTCCACGTACACCTCGACCTCTTTGTGCATCATGTCATTCAAAATGGTGGTCGCAACCCTCTGATACGTAGCTCCAGCATTTTTTAACCAAAATGGCATAACGCGGATTTGCCATCAAACATGACACACACAAGCAAATATAGACTAAGTCGCAAGATTTGGAACAAATTCAACTCATGTTTGTTTTCGAAAATGGTTTGAAATTGCCACCCTCAAGTGGGCTAAAACGCGGATTGGCCATCAAACATGATGGGCTTAAAACATGTTTGCCACTTCGCAAAGTGGGCTTAAAACGCACATTTGTTGAATTGTTCCAATTCAAGTAACAAAGCCTTCATCCACAGGCATTCATGCCGTTAAGCAAGTAAGCACATAGCCTCATGACAAACATGCAAATCATGGTAATATGGCAATCACACTCATACAAGCATGCTAAAGCGTAAAACTTACCGAGTACTTCAAGCCAAAACAAAAGCTAGTTAGAAACAATACATCATCCTAACTATGTTAAGATGCCTAATGCAACACATACAATAATGCGAATAAATAGGCTCGGCTACCTAATCATGGCATATGATACAATTTGATAACATGCTTTGAAACACGTATTCAAAGAAGTATTGAATTGACAATGCAGTTTGAATGATACGCCGAGCCTCGGTATATGAAAGACAAATAAATGGATGCAAACATGCAAGCATAAGGTATGCTAATCGAAACATGACCCTAAGCTAACCATCGAAAACGGTTAAATAAAAGGAAGAAAGACGTGGGGTTGGAAGACATGCACACACACACGCACACTTATTACAACATTGCGCCCTCGCGACGGAGGGTCTGAATGAATAAGCTAAGCTACACTAAGCTAAGCTAATTATTACAAAACAAAACTAATTAACTATTCTAGCTAATTATTACAACAATCGAAATAAATTAACTAACTATTCTAAGCTAGCTCAGATATTACAAACCAAATTGAATTTGTTAATTACAACACTTGAATTAAATAATTAGCTACGCTAACTAACTAGTAAAGCGATTTAAACGGCCTCGAGGGATAAGGGATGCATACGTGCTCGATTGTTCCACCCGAAAATGCCCTTGCCTTGCCATCGGATGCCTCTGTTTGCACTCATTTGATCACCGAAAATTGTACCAACTTCTAGATTACCTCTGCTCCAACACAGGAACACATTTGCACAAAAATTGACTGGTGGCCGGTTGGCCACAAAAAGTGGCTGTCGACCACCTCAACTGGCCGGTTGGCTACTTCAAGTGGCCAGTCGGCCACCCTCTTTTTTAGACTTCTGCTTTTGCTACAACAGAGAGCAAACAAAGGCAAAGCAATGCATTTTCAAGAAATGTGTGTACTGCTACCCTCCTTATCATTTCTCAAGCTCAAAGGAGTGTAGTTCTTGGCTCTCAAGTCACCAATCAAGCATTTTCAATGCATGATGGCCAAAGAGCCAAGTTTGTACAAGGTCAATGAATGCACAAACAAGACCAAAACAACCACCACCCTATCATGCATGATCAAGGGTGAAAGACCAAGAAAAATGACACGTTTCATCACTTTGAGTATGAAACGTCCCAATTTCCTTGTGTTTGGATTAACGTCCGATCCAAACACATGCAATACAACACAACATGCTTATCTTGTTCATGTTTTACTTGTCAAATATTGTTTACACATTTTACATTACCAAATCATTCTTTAACCGGTTAAGTCCAAGATGAGTGTCCTCTAATGAGAGAGGGGTTAACCAAAGGATAACTTAAGACATGAGAGAGAGATCATGCCGTTGGTTAGTAGAAACCCTCAAAAGAGGATTAAAACCATTAAGCACAAGTCTCAATCTCAAGCTTAAACACAACCTTAAGGCTAACCAACCTCAAAGAAAATGGAAAAGTGAAGAAATGAGGGAGGTTGCAATATTTCAGTGCTGACATGGCATGCAAAATGACACGAAATCATGCAAGCAACACATGCAAGTCATGTTTAAGAGCCTAACTCATTAAGCTAGTGAAGACCATTACACTATAGGCATGCAATACAAAGCTCAACTGACCAAACTAGCTCTGGACAGAGTTAAAATATGCCAAAACAGTGGCTAAAACGTGCTGAGATTGAGGTACAAAGGGCTAGAAAAACATGCTCAAATGTTAGCTTGCAAACAAGACTCAAAACACAACTCTCAAAAGCAATGAAAGAGTAAAATAAATAAGCATGTGACAGAGCTATATACACTGAAATTACATATTAAAAGACACTACAACATGCAATCATTCCAAGCAAAACATGTTTAGAGGCTTAAAATACAAAGCTAGTGAAGCCATTTGCACTACAACTATACAAAACAAAGCCCACATGACCAAAGCAACCCAAAACAGAGCTAAATCATGCCAAAACAGAGGCAAACACATGCTGGAAATAAGCTAAGTTAAGTGACAAAAACATGCTACCATGTGATGCTAACTAAGCATACAAGTAAGACACAAGGAGGGGAGGCTAACCCCTCCAATTTTGGACTTCAAAACATGTTTTTTACCACTGAAATAACTCTGAATTTCAGTGATTTAAAGGTCCAAAAATTTTGATTTTAACATGCTAAAAGATGGTGCAAAGGCTCACACAAATAAGCAACAAGAAGGGTAAACAACCCCTTAGCACAAAATGACTTCAAACCAACATGTTAAGGCCCAAAAATTAAAACTTTTTGTAGTTGAAAACTAGGCCCAAAATAGTATAAAGAGATGGAAAAACAAGTATGTACAAAGAGCTTAAATGAGGTAAGCCTTATACCTTTGAAGAACAGCACAAAATAGCCACTCTCTTAGGCTCAAACAACCTTCCATCATCCCAAAATAGATTCCAAGAGGCCTCAGCTCCAAGATGGTCCAATTTGGTTAAGGGCTAGTGTGCAAATGTGTAAAGAATTCTAACTATCAAGCATAAAACAAGAGGAGAGAGAGAGGATTCTAGAGAGAGAGAAAGAAATTTGCTCAAAATATCTAACCTCTCAAAATGGGTGAGAGACCCCCCCTATATATAGAAAATCAAGCTAAAGGCTTGTATTCATCCCTTCATACACGTGTATGGAGATGGCCTTCAGTGAACAACAGCTGGCACAACTGGCAAAGAAATATCTGTAAGAGGAGAAAAATGGCTGTCGACCACTTTAGGTGGCCGACCGGCCACCTCAACTAGCCAACCGACCACTTCAAATGGTCAACAAGAGGGAAAAATGGCCGACAAGGCCAAAAAATGGCCGACAAGGCCCCTCCCCCTTCCAGGCAAGAGGCACCAAGGTTTGGCTCAAAAACAAGCACAAAACAAAAGGGGTTCAGAGGCTCAAAGACAAGGCCTTCTGCCGAGAACTTCAGTCGCTTAAAACAAGCACAAACAAACACAATCATCGAGTGCACAAACGATGACGTTTAAGTCTTGAGGTCGGTCAAAAATGGGGTGTCTACAATCACTCAGCCATCCAGTGTTGTCAATTGATTCTTTCAGGTCAAACCACCCGATCTGTACATTTCCCTAATCCTGCTCATCAAAGAATTGCAGGTTGTCCAAATCCTCTTCAAGATCTGCCAAATCATCCAATCCCTGGATCGGGCCAGCTTCCCTGACCACATTGATGTCTACCAAGGTTGGCAGCACCAATTCAGGCTTGATTTGGCTAGTTGACACAATATAGCAACTCAAATCATACACCCTATCGGATAAGTCTTCTAGACGCTCTGGCAAGAGACTTGTACTTTCCTCCAAGGTCGACTCCCCTTCCACTATAAGTCTCATCACCACGGGCTTGGGTTGAGGGTTAGACGTGTCCATTATGCACAAATCTGTGCTTTTTGGAATGAACCATGTCGGTTTTGATAGGTGGGAGGGAGTAATATATACGCTCGGGTCATAAGAGGTGGCCAGTGTATGGATCAGGTTGAGATTTCGAGGTGGGGGGACTTGATTATGGGTTGGGAGTGGATTTGTGGTTACGTTTGGTTTCTGAGGTGGAGCGATCATCTTGTTGTCAATGAGATCCTGAATCTCATGACGCAATCGAAAGCACTGGTCGATGTCATGACCATGTTGTTGGTGAAACGCACAATATTTTGCGGGGTTGTGCTTAGGTGGGAGAAGATCAAGAAGTGGGCGAGGTTCTAAGGGTTTGAGGTGCCCTTTCTTGACTAGCACCTTCTTGGCTTGAGAGAGAGTCATGTACAGTTGGTTGAAAGTCCTCTGGGATTGGGTAGGGTTGGACATCATTTGTGAGCTTGTATTGGTAAAGGGGTCAGTAGTCTTGGTTGTGGTGACAGCACTTACGTCTGACAGCCTCGCAGCTGTGCTACCACTGGTAGCACTGGAACTACGAACAAACGGTTTTTTTACCGGCTCCTTCTCATCTGTAATAAGCCCTTGTTTCATGGTGTCTTCGATTTGCACTCCTATTTCATGAAGCTCTGTAAATGAAAATAATGGGAGCACAATCATCTTCTGCAACAGCTTGCCATGTAGATTCTGGACAACCATCCTGATCTGATTCTTCTCAGAAGGCCTCGTGGTCATCATCGAGGCTTTAGCTCTCCACCTTGTCACAAATTCAGAGAAGCCCTCTTTCGGCTCTTGGTGTGTTGCCTCAAGATCACGAGTTGTGACCTTGATTTGAGTATTGTACGAATACTGCGCAATGAAGGCCTTGGCCATCTCCTCCAAATTCTGTTTGACAGAGTTTTCCAACTTAGCATACATATGGCCGCTATACCTGACATGGTACGGCCAAAGAAAGACAGTTTCTATAGTCTAGTCAAGCTCATCGGCCGCAAGATGTCCAAAAACAGTCGTAGATGAACCATCGGATCTTCGGAACTGTCAAAAGGGTCAACGTGAGGTATTTTAAACTGATCCAGTAATGTAACTGTAAAATCAGTATACCCGTTCTCTATGTCCGGGATGGAGTTAACCCCTTATGCTTTCTTGAATAACTTTTCCAGTTTATTGACCTTGAGTAGAGTTAGGTCAACTTTGAACTCAAATGGTGCCTCAGTCTGATAAATAGGGGTTTTGGAGGCTTGTGCTGGGATTGGTTCTACTAGATTGCCCTGGTTTTCTTGAACATTGGCAGTATGAGCGGTGGCTCCGGGTGCTGGGATACCCGCGGTAAGTGCATGGGATGTAGAGGCCGTAACCGGCTGTGGTTGTTGTTGTTGTAGCTGGTTATAACCTCAGCCTGACGGACCGCATCCTGCTGTAAGGTCTCAACTGTTTGTTGCAAATGGTCGAGAGATACTATGCCATTGGAATAAGTGAGTGATCTCGTGTTGGGCTAGAAGTAGATGACAGTTCCTGAACCTAACTGGACATAGATGAGTTGAGGGGTCACTGTTGTAAATACCGAACTGGTGAACTCTGCCTGATTCTCCTCCGTCTTGTAACCGGTGGGAGTGAGGTAAACATAGGTTATCCCGAACAAGATCCCCGGCTTTACAAAGTCTTTTGACTCAAGTCCAGAGTACTTGGGGGATATTCGAACTTTCTAAAGCTATGGTTTTAAACAACCTAACAAAAGAAATAAAGCAAAAGAGCAGTAATCAGAAACTGCACAGCACCTCAGCTAAGATGTTACCAATACAAACATGATCAAAGCTGTAGAACTGCACTCCACACTGAATTCTGTCCTTCCAAAACAAATACCAAATTTGCAACTGCTATGCACATTCCTATACAGTTTCACTGTAAAGCACATACCAGTTAAGAGAGAGCCAAAACACCCCTATGAGAGGGTAGGGTTACCCTGTCCTAGTTTTGTAATGAACTAGGTTTCACTATTTCAAACAAGCGGTTTCACGCAAACTTACATTTTGGGTGGGCATCCTGTCCTAGTTTGGAACAGTCTCTATGGCTTTTCTAATTGCAACTAGGCCAAATGGTCAAAAAAGGGTACCTCAACAAGACTACCTAATATACCTCTCGCACCTAACACTGAGAAGTGAAAGGAGGATCAAACAGTACAATGGTAGTCCAGATCCAAGGGTTGTATTCCTAACATGGCAGAGCCCATGACCAGTCAGCCTTTGGCAAGCTTTTGGACAGCCTTCGGCAAACCATCCAGGAATAGCAGATGGCAAACATAGTGACTTAGGCACACCAATGCAAATGCAATGCAAAAACATATAAGTGTAAATAAAATTTTACATCATGAAGTTCGAGTCAAGTTCTCTAACTCTCTAGTAGAGTCACCAGAAACTGTAGCTCGACTTTTCGTGCTCCTTTCGGATACAACTAGCCCTACAGTTTGGAATCCCGCGGTTCTGAATCTGATTCCACAAGTGCAATGTGAAATAAATAAACACCAAAGAGTCCAAATCCGACAAATCTTTTGGAAAATCGATTTTGAATCAAAATGCCAAAAATGGACTGCTTTGCCAGATACAGAGTCACCACCTAAATATTTTTGAAAAATTTAAGAAACCCATAACTCGTGTCAAAGGCCACGTGTCCTTTATCACCAAGATTGTCTTGGCTCGGGAACTTAGGTATGAGAGCGGAAGGTCATGAATTAAGCACCCCCGCTCGCCCAATCAAAGATCGGCCTCTAATAATCATGATGTGTTTTTTATTTATATTATATGCTCTTGTTCTGGTTATTAGGCTAACATTACTATGTGATGCACACACAAGTATAGACTAATTTGCACAAATAAGAACACTTGATTTATGTTTTTTTTTTTTTAAAGTGTTTGAATATGTACCACTTGAAAAAGTGATCGCATATGAACATTACTCAAATTATTCCAATTCAAGTAATTAGCCTTGAACCACAAGTATTCAAGCAATTTATCAATTAAGCACTTAGCCTCATGGTAAGCATGCTAGACATGGCAACAACCACACTCATGTGATATGCTAAAGCACAAAAATGCTCACCTAGTACTTCGAGGCGAGCCAAAACAAGCAAAAAAGTTAGAAAACATGCATGCTCTTAACTAATGCAACATGACTAATGCAACACATGCAATGGTGCAACTAATAGGCTCAGTTACTAATTATGGTATGTGCATCAATTTGATAGCATACGGTCTAAACATGTATTCAACGAAGCATGTAAACGACAACGCTTTGTTAGAATGATGAACCGAGCCTCGATTCATGCAAGACAAGTGGATCCAAATCGTGGAGTATGCTAAAAGAAACATGATGTTCTAAACTACCCATCATAAGCAAGTAAATAAAAGGGAGAAAGACGTGGGTTGGAAGACATACACATTATTACATTACTTGCCCTCGCGTAGGAGGGTCCGAATAAATAACCTAGCTAATTATTACAAATTAACTAACTATTACAAACCAAATGGAATAAATTAACTATACTAGCTAATTAACTAATTATTACAACAACAAAACTAACTAGCTATTCTAACTAATTAGTTACAAATCCACTACTTCAAGCACAACACTAATATTATTACAACATCACTTCATGGATCCCGAGGATCAAGGGAGGGCTCATGCATGGATGTGGATTTCCACCTGATAATGCTTTCCATATTGCTACTGGAATGCCTCTGTTGCACAATTGGAAAAATGCACTGTTTTTCACTTTAGCTTATTGTAGACACCCCATTTTTGACCGTCCTCAAGACTTGGACGTCACCGTTGGAACACTCGGTGATTATCCATGTTTGTGTTCGTTTGGAGTTCTCGGAGTTCTCAGCTACGCGCGCCTTGCCTCAGGACCTCCGAACTCGACCGTTTGGTGTTTGGTTTTGCACCAAACACTTGTGTTTTGCCTTGGGAAGGGCAGGGAATGCTTTGTGAGGCATCCCACACACCACCGGCTGGCTAGAGGCCACCGGCTGTTGGTGTTGCCATCGGCACTTATTGTGCCGGTCGGCACTATTTTGTGCCGGTCGGCACTCTTTTTGGCAAAATGACCATTTTGCCCTGCCGACTGTGCAGCTGCTTTATCAGATATTTTAGACAGCTGTTCACTTTTTGCTTCCCCTCCATACACGTGTATGGAGGGATGAGCCTTTGGTTGCTTACTTGTAAGTTTTCATGCCTATAAGAGAAGGCTCTTCTCTTGGCTCAAGGGTTAGAATTTGGAGAGTGAGAGAGAAAAGAGAGAGAAGCTCTGGTTTTTCTAGGGTTTGAGTTGCATACACATTCTATCTCTATCCTTCTCTTGTGTGTCTAGGTGTTTTGTGCCTTACTATTGCACACAAACACCTAGTGTTTCACCTTCTCTTGCAACTAAGGTTCTAAGGCTGTGTTTTTGAAGTTCTTGACAGATTTTGAGCCTAAGGAAGCATCAACTACAACTTTGTTAAAGAGGTCAACAAGGGTGAGACACTAGTCCTCTTTTTACCCCATTTTTGCACCCTTTTTGCTTACTTTAAAACAGTTTTTGTGCTTAGCATATAATACATAAAAGTTCTGTTTTTTAAGCCTCTTCATTGTATATTAAGAGTGTTTTGTGGTTTGGAGTTTGACCCCCTTTAGGCCTTGAAAAGGGCTCATTTTTGTGCTATTTTGGAGAGATCCGGGACTTGTGTGCTTGGACCTTTCCACCACTGAAATCTTGAGGGATTTCAGTGGTGGAGATGGTGCCTTAAAGTCCTAGAAAGGGGAGGGCCACCCCCTCTCCTTGATGTCCTTGAAAAGGGCAAGTTTTGGCTTCCAAAGGAGCACCATGTTTGAGTGTGTGTTGAGCATGCCTTGGTTGTTTTCCATGCTTATATTGCCATGATATAACATGCCTCCAAGTTGGTTTTGGTCTCCTATGCATGCTTAGTATAGTTGCCTTGTAATGCCTCTTTATGCCTTAACATGCTTAGGTTGTATGCCTCCATTTCTAGCATGTTTTAGACTTGTGTTTGTGAAGATTTTGTGCTCATATTACCATGTTTTAGGTCTGTCCATAAGTATTTTGGTCAATCTTAGCATGTTTAATATAGCCCCTTTGCATTTGGCTTGTTGGCCTTAAGAGCATGAGTGTGTAGCATGCTTTGCTTGCATTGTTTTTGATGGTCTGGAACCACCTAGCATGCTATTTCAGTCCCCTAGAAGTGCTTGTATGTTTACATTGCATGCCTCTTTGTGACTTCTTAAGCTAATGTTAAATGCTCCATGTTTTGGTCATGTTGCATGCCCTTGATTTCAAGCTTCTTAGATGCCATCTAAGTGGTCCTTTGGGCCTATTTTGACATGCTAAAAGTCTGTTTTGGGTTGATTAATGCATGCCATAATTGTCTTGCATAGGTGTGGTTCAATGCCTCATTGACTTGCCTTAAGCCTAGGCCATATGCATGCTTTGTTTGGCATGCTTCATTGCATGATTTGGCATCATGTTTAACACGAATTTCAGAGCTTTTTAATGCTATTAGTCCATGGCTTCTTAAGTGTGCTTGAATGTTGCTTGTTTATGCCTTGGGTTTGGCACCTTAACATGTGCATGTGTGTGTGTGTTTAGTCCCCAATTGTAGGCATTGGCTACTGATTTTAGGCCTTTTTGAGTTGCCTAATTCATGTCTAAGTCCATCATTTCATTGGTTTGCATGCTTGCTTATATGCTTTTTGCATGTTTGCATAAGTGCATCACATTGTCCATATTGCATACTAGTTTGCCATGCTTAGGCTTCATCATATTGACATGCATGCAAGCCCTTTAAGTGAGTTTGATGGAGGTTTGGCACCCTTGTTTTATTTGGTTTGCATGCATTTTATAGTAAAGTTGCATTCTTGATTCTTAGGGCCATCATGCATGAAAATGCGCGATTGGTGGTCCGAGGATCGAGGCACATACCCCATTGAGTCATTAACATGATGTGGGATGTGTTTTGTGCATACATGCTTTGAATTACCTTGCCATGCATAGTTTGTCCTCTGCTGCTGTGAGTTGCAGGATCTGCAGAACATTTTGTGCCGACCGGCACTTTTTAGTGCCGACCGGCAGTGTTTTCCCAGCCGATGGAACAATTCAGTGCCGGTGGCCTCCTCCTTCAGCCGGTGGTGCTCTGCCCCAGCCGGTGGTACTCCCCAGTGCCCTGAGAGGCACTCCTGGGATTTTGGCAATTTTCTGAGGAGGAAGCAGGGAAACAGAGGCAATCCGTGCATGGCAGTGTGGTTCCGAGCCAATCCCGAGCGCGTGTTGCATCCGGCCCTCATCCCGAGGCGGTTTATGCTTAATTAGATTAATTAATTTATTTAATTAATTTAGTTAATTTGTAATATTTAATTAGCTGCGTAGTTATTAATTTGTATTATTATTGGTCCCTCCGAGCGAGGGCAAAATTGTAATAAGTGTGTGTGAGTGGGTGTATGTCTTCCAATCCCCATTTCTTTCTATCCCTTTTATTTACCTGCTTACGATGGTAGATTAGGGCACTCTATTTTAGCATACCTTATGCAATGCATGCGTGCATTCATGCATTTGTTTACATGCACCGGGCTCGGTACATCATACAAACTGCATCGTATTCAATTCCAAATTGAATACGTGCTATTGCACATTTCATATGCCATGTTTAGGGTTAGCCGAGCCTACTCTAGATTGCATCTATGCCTGTGTTGCATTAGCCACTTAACATGAACTAGGTCATGCATGTTTGCTAACCGGGTTATTGTTTTGGCACGGAGTACGATGTAAGTTTTATGCTTTAGCATTCGCATGCGTGTGAATGTTAACATGACAGTATGCTTGCCATGCGGCTAAATGCTTATGTGATATAAACTGTTTGAATGCCTGTGGGTGGAGGTTGGATTGCTGAGTTGGAACAACTCATTGAAATCCGTATTTTAGCCTACTTGCGAGTAGCAAAACCAACACGTTTTTCGAGACAAAACGGATATGCAATGTTTATTTCCAAATTAGGCAATCTAGTCTATTTGTTTGTGCGCATAACATAGTAATTCTAGGCTAATAAGGAATAAGAACGCATAAAGTTTTCAAAACGGATATCACGGTTAGTAGAGGCCGGTCTTCGGACCGGGCGAAAGGGGGTGCTCATAGCTGACCTTCCCCGATCGTACCCAAGCTCCCGAGCCAAGCACTTTGGTGATGACGGACACGTGGCCTTCGGCACCGAGTCAGGGTTTCCTAAATTTCCCATTTTAAAAATATTTAGGTGGCGACTCTGTAATCTGGCAAAGCAGTCCATGTTTGGCACACTTTTTCAAAAATCTGTTTTTCTTCAAAACGATTTGCCAGAGTTGGACTCTTTGGTTCAGATTTAGAACCGCGACACAAAGGGAGTCCGAACTGTAGCGAGGTCCCCGCGGGCGTGTCTACAGTTTCTGGCGACTCTGCTGGGGAGTTTAGAGAGCTTGACTCGAACTCGTGATATCCTGTTTTGACTTTATGTGTTTCTTTGCATTGCATGTGCATTGGTGCGCCTAGGACACCGTGTTGGCCATCTGCTATTCCTGACGGTTTGCCGGAGGCTTGTCTTGTCAAGGCATGACCATAAGGCTGACCGGTTGGGCTCTGCCAGTATGGGAACACAAACCCCGGTTTTACCGGGGCACCCTTTTGACCATTCGACCTAGTGCATATTCGGATCCATAGTGACCATTCCAAACTAGGACAGGTTGCTTACCCGATTAGGTTGTTTGAAACCGCTGTGTGCGTAGTGAAACCCTAGCTCCTGACAAAATAGGACAGGGAAACCCTACCCCAACATAGGGGTGTATTGGCTCTCATTTATCTGCTATGTGCTTTTAGAGTGTATCTCTGCAGGGAACGCATATATCAGTTTACAAGTTTGGGTATCGGCCCGAGGGCATAGTATCAGTGTTGTTGAGAATCAGTTGTCTGCGGATATCAGTTCAGTTTGAATAGTGATTCTGGGAAACAGTGATCAGTAGTAGAGTACAGTTATTCGGCTACATCCGTGCTTGATCTGTCTGGGGCTGAAATGCTGCTTGTTTTCTGTTTCAGTTTAGAGATTCAGAGAGCCAATCCAGAACAGTTAGTGTCTTCCCCTCACTGCGGCAGGACTTAGCATGACGCAGAATTCAGAAGAAATCGTGGTCATGACGGCCGCGTTGGATCAAGAAATCACCTTACATGATGAAACCACCGTTGACATGCCGCATCCGCCCAGATCGCCGGCCGCGCACCCGGTTTGGGCTCCCCAGCTATATCAGGCTCGCGAGCCCACTACATTTGAACTAATGGGGATGATAGGTGATCTTCAAAGATCCGTGACGGATCTCGCCTATGGAATGACAGTTTCGCCGCCAGTCGCACCATACGTCGGAGGCTTTGTACCCCAGGAGCCCCCGCTACTGGGACGAATTGTGATTGAACTCAACCAACCGGAGATGACCTCCAGTTATGGTAACGACGCATCAAACCAAGTTCTGAATCAGGCCGAGGCCAGAGATAAAGGCAAGATGGAGGCAGATGCCGACCCTATCGAACAACTGCTGTGGGCAGTAGAGGCTTTGAAAGCCAGGGGGATGAACAAGCAACAGATATCTACAGTTGCGACGAAAGCTGTGGAGGATGCTTTCCCCGCTCCGCCTGAGGGCAGTTCTAGTCAATCAGAGAACCGGGATAGGCCCCGTCACGCCAAAACAGTTCTTCCCACTCCCAACCTTGCACCCGGAGATCAGAAATCCAAGGCCGCACCCGCCGATCCGTTCGCTAGTGCATCTAGCAAGAGTGCTCAGGCCCCGAAGTACCTGCCTCGAGGACGCCGAGCCTTCCATCCTCTCTACATGCCTTTGTCTAGGGCACTTTTGATTTTGGCCAAAAAGGGGCATCTTACACCTCTTGAGCCCCGACCCCTACCGAAGAATCTCCCTGCCACACATGACGCTACTGCATACTGCGCTACCACCAGCAGACTGGTCACGCTACCGACACTTGCTTCCGCCTCCGTCATGAGGTGCAGGATTTGATTGACAACGAGGTTATCCTCCCGCCTACCTCAGCCAAGTCAGTCACTACAGAGTTCTTGGATTTTGAGGACACAGATACTGCGAGTATGTAATCAGAAGGTGAATCGCCTGTGGGCAGTGTCTGGTACATTTGTCTGGATATAGCGTTTGGCACGCATTTTTGGGCACCTGCTAAATGTTAATTTTTGTAAATTCTGACTTGGGTGTCGAGTCAGTCTTCTGTTTTGTCTTGAGCCTGTCTCATTGTTTTGAGACATTCCTTTTGCTTAAGGGTCTGTCTAATTGTAATGAGTCAGTCCCTTTTATATAGTATACCAGGTGATTTCGGGGTTGTTGCCTCAAACACCGTTTTGTCTTATAAATCGTTGTTTTTGCTTTTTGAGTCTGTTTCTGTCAGGAAGCCAGTTATGCCAGCAAATCTGAATGAAACAGCCATGACTATCAGGTGCTGTATTTGTTGTTATTTGAATTAGCCGTACCAGAGGGTGTGAATGGAACGACAGTACATACCGCCTACTCTCTTGTGCCTTGAACATCGTCGTAATGACCTAAGCTTTCATAAAACCCTTTTCAAACACTGCGGTGATGAAAACGAAGGGGAAGTAATTCCTCGGGTTTTGTAAAATTTTGATCATTTTGAGAAAAAGAAACGCATGCTAAGCTTTTCATGAATGAAATCATGCTTGTCGGCGTGAGTACTGAAGGACCCTGGCCTGATCCAGACTGGTTCCACACTATCTTCAGCACGAGCGATTTGTCGCTTTCTTAAAAACTTTCAAAAACAAAATTTTTGTGCAGTCTCGCGAAGACTTGTGTGGAATCGCTCTTGAGATTGCCCAGGATCGCTCTCAGCCTCAAGACTCGATTCTTTGCAAACCGGAACCGTTCAAACATTATCATGAAACGCCTGTGTGGCCCATTGAAGCAGCCCTCGAGCAAGAGGCACCAAATCGGAGAGATCAGATCACCGGAAGAAGCTCGAAGCAACCGTGATGACTTCCTGCAAAACCAACAGCCATTCTCCGGAACGGGAGGTTCAATTCAAAACCATTTGGCATGGCTTGCTACACTTTTACCCTTTGAGAGGCTCGCTGGGCCGAAAACCCGGAAGGGCGGTCCAGGCAAAAGTTAGAGCAAAGAAAAAAAACAAAAAAAAAGAAAAAAAAAAAAAGAAAAATACAAAAAGAAATGAAAAAAAGAACAAAAAAGAAAAAAGAAAAAGAAAAAATGCAAAAAGAAAAGAAAAAGAAATGAAAAGAAGAAAAGCATAGCTCGCAAGGTCGAAAACCCGCATTGGGCGCCTTGGCAAAAGTTAGAGCCTAAAAGTGAAGGTTAAAATACCCGAGTGTACCTTGACCCGAACTACGTAAGGCTTGATTCCCATGTTTGGGATACGTAGGCAACTTCATCCTGAAGTCCAGCCCCCAACGCTTCCATAGCGTCTCAGTCCATGTAATGGTTTTGATTACCCATGCTTCCTCCGAATCCGATGTCTCGGTTGCAACAATTGGAGCTGCGTGATCAACTTCCTTCTGGAACCCAGTCACCAACGCTTTCAAGGCGACTGTGTCCATATATTGTTTGTGGCTGTCTTCGTCCTCTCCGTGCCTGAGAGCCCGGTCGAGCTCAATCATCAATAGGCATGCCGCGGCATCATCCAAACAAGGGGCAACTTTCCGTTGCCATCTATTGCCAAAGTTGCCCTCAGTCGTCATCCAAACTAGGGGCAACTTTCCGTTGCCCTTCCTCTCCCCCTTTTAAGCCAGGGGCAATTTTCCAAATTGCCTCCGATCCGAGGTTGCGCATCTCGATGGTGAGTTCCGTGCTCGTTGCGCATCGACTGTTTGCAAAAATAGTTTTTGAAAATTTTTACTGAGGTTGGCTAGTTTCTCGAAAACTATTTCATTCTCCAAAATTGGACCATGTTTGGACCCAAAAGGAAAACTTTCAGTGCTTGCAACCTGACTTGCATGATTTTCAAATCAAAAATTGCCCAAGCACGCTAATCTGGCGTTCATTTTGATCAAAACTGTTTTAAAAAAAAAAACAAAGAATGGTCAGAGTAATGAACTAGGGGCACAGTTGAGCCAGGTATCCTGTCTTCCCCCACCGTCAGCACGCATTTGCCAGAAAGGCGCTCTATCTACCAGAAGAATAGCCGCGAGCTAGCTGTATCGGGCATGAATCCGCCGCTTCCTATTCATCTATCACCACTCAGGGGAGGGATGGAAAATGAGAGAATAAAGAATAGAGAGGTGTAAGCCGAGAGAAAAGTGAAAGAAGGTTTGAGAGAAAAACCGAGCTCGAGGGCCGAGTGATGAGAATCACAAATCAGAGAGGGTGGGAAACCTGCCCGGAAGAATTGGCTCCTCAAGATCTTTTGTTTTCAAACACGTCCGTGTCGTGTCTTTTGTTTGTTAGTCTCAACTTAGTTTTGAGTCTTTTCCGAGTGTGTCTCGTTGTGTTTAGGTCGTGTGCCTTTTACTTTCTGTACTTGAGTTCTCCGGCGGTGTCCAGTTGTAGGCTCGATACCCAGGTTAAAAACCTCTCTTTACCTCAAAATCGTCTGTGCTCAGAATGCCGTGCCATTCTCTACATCCATGCGAGGTAAGAGAAGAAATGGAAAATTTGGGACATCCGAGTGTGTTTCAATTTCAGTCAGTTCCGCCTGCCGTGATCCGGCTTGTCAGATTGGGCTGTTTGTTCAAAGTTTGCCGTGTGCGGAATGGACCGAATGTTGGGTTATGGCTGTATGCAGATTAATCCCCAGCGGAATGTGGGCTGTGTTCAGTTTGAGCAGTGGTTTGTATGATTTGTTTGCTGTTAGTTGGTTGGTTATCCGATTATTACAGTGCAAGTGCCCAATTTCCAGGCAGTAAAACAATTTCAGTTACATCGAGATGTAATATGATGCAATGCAGTGCAAAGTAGGAGATATGTAAACATAACACTTTTCAGATAAAAGTTTGTTTTATATAATCTCTTTCAGAGTACAAACTTTTGAAGAAAGAAAAAAAAAATCTGCCTGCGGCAGTACATAGTACTCTATCTACCAAAAAGAGAAAAGTACAAGAAAAGAAATGAAGAAAAGAAGCAGCAAAATCATCATCATCAGCAGCAGGCCTCATGCCTGAGGATCAGTCCTCGCCCTCTTCCTGGGCAAAAGCACAGGAGCATCGTCGGAGCTGTCACTGTCGGAGCCCGAGCCCGAGCTGTCCCCGGCCTCCTCCGCAAATGACTCCGTCCCCGCCTCCGACTCACCATCTCCTGGAACTGGAGCTCGTGAGCTGCTCCCCACGTGGCCACGTCCCCCTCTAGTGCGAGGGAATATCCTGCCATCCCGAGTAGAGAGGGGAGGCCCAGCTGGAGCAGCGCCACCCACTGGAGGGATCGGGAAAGGAGGCTGAAAATACAAAGAACAAACACATCAAAAACGTGAGCAGTTTATCAGTACAGAATGCAGTGTATGAGTACAGTGTGTGAATGCCGTGAGCAGTTTATCAGTACAGAATGCAGTGTATGAGTACAGTGTGTGAATGCTGTGAACAGTGAATCAGTGCAAGATGCAGTGTATGAGTACAGTGTATGAAAGCCGTGAGCGTGAGCAGTTTATCAGATTTTTGTGCAGTGTAGCAGATTGTGCGAAACAGAGTATGATTTGAGACTGTGGTCAGAAGAACATACCGGCAGGCTGTAGACGGCCAAAGCGTCGAGAGTCCGCTGCAGCATCCCCATCAGGGAGGCATTCAGCTCCACAGACTGACGGGTATACTCGGAGGAAGCCTGCAAAAGTATTAAATACATCAGTATTCTGTGGGATATTTGAATGAACTGAAATGAAACAACAATGCAAGATGCAGAAATAAAGTAATACATACCGGAGGCAAGTCGGGAATGCCGGCCAACTCGTGACCAGCCGGAGGAGGAGCAAAAGGGATCTGGTAGGTCTCCCCACTCTGCCCCCTATAAGTCAACATGGTAGGCAGAGCGGGCCAGCCCGTCCCTCGTCCCCTCTGCACTCCCCTCCTGCCGCGAGCTCGAGCCCTCTGTGACGACCCCACTCCTGCTCCTGCCTCTGCCCGGGCCGCTGGCGCCGCAGGTCTCGCTGGATCAGCTCGGGAGCCCTGCTCAAAGGCCGCATCAAGAAGGTCCGGACGTACTCTGAGTAGTCGCCCTCGCCCCTGTCGGCATCTACGTCCACGGCCCAGCCAAGGGTGTAGTCCTCCATCTGCTGGAAGCTGTACCCCTCAGTCTCCCTCATGCGCTCGGGAGGAAGGATCGGAACTATCTGCTCCGGTAACCCTAGGGTCTGGCGTATGAAACGCTCACCCAGGTACCAGGCCCGACAGACCGGGCCCTCCAGGAGAATCCGGTAGCGCGAGGTCTCGATGGCGCCGGCATACCGATCTCGTATCACCGCTGGTAGTGGAGCCCACGGCTGCCAGGTGACCTGAAATGAAATACAGTCGATTATCTACTGATATAGAAATGTACGCTTGAAAGCGAAGCTTAAACGGACTGTAAGTAAAACATACCTCGGTGGGGGTGATGGTGTCGAAGAAACGGCGGAAGAAGCTAAAAGTGTCCCGGGGCCTCCGGGCGCATCGCCCGTCGTAACGGCGAGAGAAGGGGACGACCAGAGGGGTCTCCGCCTCTGGCACTGGCTCTAGTCTGGGGAAGTAGGCGTACACCCACAGCTGCAAAACAGACGTCAGTATGACTATCAGATCAAGCAGGATGCAGAATAAAGCAGAAATAACGGAGCCGTGTGTTGTGTATTGTGTTGTGCAGAGTGTACAGCGTGAACAGGGTGCAGTCAGTGTAAAGCGGAGTATGTGTGTGCCGTGTGTACAGCATACAGACTACAGTGTGTGCAGTGTACAAAATACAGAAAGTATAGAACAGAAATGTAAAGCAGAGGAGAAGACATACCTCCCAAGCCCGCCAGTAGCCTCCGAGCAACTGTCCCGCACGGAGACTGAGCTCATATAGCCGTAAGGTGGCCAGACCGCGCCCCCCAGTCAACGCAGATATCTCTGACGTCCACCAATGCGCTGAGAAGGCAGAGGGGCACTGTGTTCGCCCGGTCGGCGAAGAGGGTCGTCCCGACAAGAACATCGAAGCCGCGTGCATACCTCTCTACGGCCTCTGGGGTCATCGGGGCTGCTCAATGAGTGCGGACTGGACCCGAAACTGCACCTCGAACCAAGAATACCTGACATAGCCGGGACGAGCCAGAGGCGGAGCCGCGCCAAGTAAGTAGACCTGGGCTGCGGTCCACTCATCCATGTCTATATCAAAGGGGATCGGATCACCCCCTACCCCGATGCCAGTGAGCACCGAGAATCGTAAGGGGTCATCGTCATGTCCCCAGCTGCAGAAAGATGAAACGAATCGGTGGTGTCCCACCACCTCTCGCCAGAGCGGCAAGAAGAGGTCTGCATGCCGTGAGCTGGGAGAGTCCCCTGCAGAAGGTACCAAAGCCCGCCTGGTCCACGATGCGTCGAACCGCCTCGGGAAGATCCAAGTACCACTCTCGAGCCGCGACATTCCCATACCCGCGGATGGCATGGGAATCTCCCTGTTTCAAGCAAATAGTTGCAAAGCAATATGAGATGTACAGTTCTGAGGAAACATGTTAAAGTCGATACAAATCTGGTATGCGTGCAGATTTTTAAAATTCAAACAGAAACCAGGGTACCGGTATGCTTGCAGTAAACTACAAGCGCGTGATGCGTCAGTGTGTTTTGGATGCTCCAGTGTAAACTTGGTGCATGTGTGCACATTTTTCAGATTCAAGCAGATATCGGGTTTCAGCGTACCAGTGGGTGGACTACAGCCTGTGATGTGTCAGTATGTTTGTGAGGGTCAGCATACAGATATGGTACATGTGTGTACATTTTTCAGATTCAAGCAGATATCGGGTTATAGTGTGCCAATAGGTGAGCTACAACGTATGATGCGTCAGCGTGCTTTGTGTGGTTCAGTTTAAATACAGCATACAATATGTTTTCAGATTCAAACAAGTACCGGGTATCGGTGAATTTGCAGTGAAATGCGGTGTGCCGTGTTTGGGTGATTAAGACTAGTGCAGTGTGTGTGCATGTGTGTCGGTCCTAAGCAGATATCAGTTGTGAAGTTGTCTACAATCAACTACAGTACGGTGTATCAGAGCTAAGCAATTAAGGGTTGTAATCAGCTATGTCAGTTGACAGTTTACAGTTCTACATTGCAGAAAGTAAAGCAGAGCAGAAGGGTTACCTCGGAAGCGCCGAACGAAAGGTGAGAGGTCGGCTCGCGCAGCAGAAGCTCCGGGTCCAAAGCCCTGTCGAAGCCGCGGAAGTGGCGGAGTCCGTCTGGCGGAAGCACGTGGATGGCCGGGCGGTAGGTCGCCGGGTCGAATGGTCGCTCGCTCAGGGAGGAGCTCAACCCCGGGATCCATCTCGTGGTCCGGGGGAGTCCCGACGTGTGGAATATCATCGGCCATAGCAATGGAGATGAGAAAAATAGCCGGAAGAAGAAAATGGGCCGGAATGCGAAAAGTCAACTGGGAAGTCAACCCCGAGAGGGTCGGAAATGGCCGGGAAGGCCGGAAGAGGAAAATGCACGGAAATGTAGAGAATATCAAGGGGAACAAGTCCCGAAAAGGCGGAAACGGCGAAAAGTGCACCGAAACGAAGTTTTGTTCGTGTCGAAAATGTCCGAAACGCGAAGAATATCGCGAATCCGACGAGAAAATGGGCGTGAAACGCGGAGAAATCGCGAAAAATCGAAAGGAAAACACTCTAGAGAGAGAGAGGAGGAGTTTTCGGCGGTGTGGAAGTAAGAAAATAGGGTTTAGGTGCCCTATTTTATAAACCCGTGGCAAATTGGCAAAACTGCCCCCGATCAGGCATTTTCTGCCGGTCGGCACTTTTTTGTGCCGATGGATGAGTTTAGGCAGCCGGTGGCAGCCGGTGACCTCTCCACCCAGCCGGTGGTGCTCCCAAGGCCTTGTTTAGGCTAGATGAGGGGTTTTGGGTCTTCATAGCTCAAGAAAGTGCAAGAAAGTGCATCTCCGACGCTCAACCGGCCTCCGTTTTGACCTCAGACAGTGTCTTCTGGGTGTAGCACTCAAATTCATGCGACGACTGTATCCTTTCGTATCCTTTTTATCTTTCATAAGATTCAAAATTGCCCTATGTGCGCTGCGTGCATCCATCACTTTGTCTAGTGCGGCACGTCGCGCCGTTTTAAACGTCCTCGGCGACTTGTACTGTTTTTGTATTTTGTGCGACATGCGTGTCACACCCGCATCATTTTGTACTTCGTGTTGCATTCATGTCGCACTTAGCATTCATTTCATTTTCAATTCGCGCGAGGTGTGCCACCTCACGTGTTTCATTTGCATTTCAATTCGCGCGAGGTGTGCCACCTCCCGTGTTTCCTTTGCATTTTCATTCGCGCGAGGTGTGCCACCTCGCGTGTTTCATGTCATTCGCATGGTATTTCAAATCCTATGAGGTGTGTCACCTCATTTGTATCATTTGCATTCCTGTAGATGCTATGAGGTATTCAGGCCTCATTTGCATTGTATTTCAAATCCTATGAGGTGTGCCACCTCATTTGTATCATTTACATTGTTCGCGCTATTTTGCGCACCCCGCCTGTTTGCACTGTACGTGCATTTCGATCGCACGGTCCGGCGGGACCCTAAACACGCCCGGTCTAGGAGACCTTAAATCCTTGGAAGGTGCGAAACCCTCGTCTGATGAGGTACGCGTGCCTCATTTCACATTTCATTGCATCTCGAGGCACGTATGCCTCGTTTTGCACTTCCTTTTCCATCAAATGAGGTATGCGTGCCTCATGAGCATTTCATCTTTTGAGCAGGGTCCGGCGGGACCGAAAACAAGCACGGTCTGACGAGACCTTAAACACGCCCACCGGTCCAGCAGGACCGAAAACACACGACGGTCTAGGAGACCTTAAATCCTCGGGAGGTGCAAGACCTTCGGTGCATTGAGGTGCACCCCATCGCATTTGGCATGCATCATATCGCACTGTCTTGTGCACTCGCGTTGTTTAACGCATCGCGCTATTTTGCGCATCACACCATCCTGTGCACGCATGGTCCGGCGGGACCGAAAACACGCACGGTCTGGCGAGACCTTAAACCCGCTCATTTGCATTGTTATGCATCTCAAAAGCCGTGCGTTGGCGCGCATTTCAAACATCATGCATCATGTGCATTTCAAATGCATACACTGTGCATCCCGGTCTAGGAGACCTTAAATCCTCTGAAGGTGCAATTCCTTTGGTGTTTGTCGTGCCCGAACGACTTCCGTGCTTGCGGTGAGTTCCTAGAAGACCAACTGGGACGGTGAAAACTAGAGTTTGAACGGCTTATGCCTAGAACGCAAAAGTTCGGAATTTCCGAGACTAAAGTCTGGTTTAAATACCCAGGGGGTGTACCCTCGGCTTGAAATCTGTATGGAAACCCCATAGGTTGAGGCGGCGTGTTTACGCCTCGATTCTGGATACTGAACCAACCTAGTATATCGCCCTGTTGGTAAGATAGGGAAAGCTGCAATCATAGTCATTGCATCATACTGCATATGTCATGCATCATCGTAAATACTGCATATGTCATGCATTTCAAAAAACCAAAAACAAAAAAAAAACACATGCATTATCATGCATCATTTGTAAATACTGCATATGTCATGCATTTTCAAAACCAAAAAAAAAAAAACAAAAAAAGAACATGCATTTGTCATGCACCATTGTAGTATAGTGCATATGTCGTGCATTTTCTGTAAATATCCATTCCATTGCATATTGCATTTTAGTTGCATGCATCCACTGCATCATCTTCCATCCATGGCTTGCACCTTTCCAGGTTGAGCTTGGTCTGATATGTGCTCATACTTTTCACGTCTATACACTCATAGTTCTGTGTGCGCTCGCGCCTTGAGGGCTTCGACACCTTTTCTATGTTAGACATGGCTTGTACGTGTACATGCCCTTCCTAGGCGAGATTTGGTTTGGCCCGCGTGCCATATCCATTGTATCATTTCCATTGCATTATAGTGTAATTGTTGCATCCGGCATTAGGATCATTGTCTGTTCCCCAGCGGATCGTTTCCCCACTTATGTCAATCCACCCAATACTTGTTCTTATCCGTGCGTATTACTCATAGATCAGACATCGTTCTATGGGACACGGACTTGTTACTTCCATCAATCTACCTGACATTCGTGTGGTTCTGAACCGCTCGTGATTAGATCATGATTCAATTGCATTGCATATTTACATTGCATATTATTTGCATTGTTTATATTTGTTTTTAGTTTTGCATATCATTTGCATTACATTTAGATTCAATTGCATATCATCGCACTTTTTGTGCACTTCATTGCATTGGCATGCATTGCTGCTAACAATATTGTACTTGTTAAGTTTGTTTTCTTTTCAGGCACGATATTGTATGTACGGTTCATTTGAAGCTGGCGCAACCAGACGAACCGGACAGGTATTGTATCCTCCGCGTGAGGCGTATCGAGAATTACATAATTCTCTTACACCCTTTCTGCATTGTAGTGTGGTTTGGAGTTTTGTAGCTTAGAACTGTTGCATGCGTGCTTCGTTACAGCTTTCTTTGCATGATCATAAGTTATGCTCGGCTTCTTGCATTTTCAGTTGCATTTTGCCCCCGCCTTCGGGCGCGTATCTTACTTGTCTTGCATGTTTGTCTAAGTCTTCGGCCTTGTCAAAAATGGGTCGTCTCTGGGCTTTGACATTCACTCCCGTCATTCTTATGACTTCCGAGTTCTGTCAAAGAGGGGCAACTGTAGACACCCCATTTTTGACCGTCCTCAAGACTTGGACGTCACCGTTGGAACACTCGGTGATTATCCATGTTTGTGTTCGTTTGGAGTTCCCGGAGTTCTCGGCTCGCGCCGTGCCTCAGGACCTCCGGACTCGACCGTTTGTGTTTGGTTTTGCACCAAACACTTGTGTTTTGCCTTGGAAGGGCAGGGAATGCTTTGTGAGGCATCCCTACACACCACCGGCTGGGGCTAGAGGCCACCGGCTGGCTAGAGTTTCCATCGGCACTATATTGTGCCGGTCGGCATTCTTTTGTGCCGGTCGGCACTCAATTTTGTCAAAATGACATTTTTTGCCGGCCGGACACTGTGCACTTGCTTTCTGAGATATTTTCAGACAGCTGTGTGCCATTGGCTTCCCCTCCATACACGTGTATGGAGGGATGAGCCCTTGGTTGCTTAGCTTGTAAGTCTTACAAGTTCTATAAGAGGAAGGCTCTTCTTCTTGGCTTAGGGTTGGATTTCTTGAGAGGTTTTCAGCCATTTTAGACAGAGAGGAAGCTCTGGTTTAGGTTAGAGAATACATATCTATCCTATATCTATCCTTCTCTTGTTAAACTAGGTGTTTTGTGCCTTACTTTTGCACACTAGCACCTAGTGTTTCACCTTTCTCTTGGGACAGAGGTTCTAGAGGTTGGTTTTTGGTGATTCTTGGTTGGTTTGAAGCTCAAAGAAGCCATCACACATCTTTGTTGAAGAAGGCTACAAGGGTAAGAACTTAACTCCCTTTTTACCCCATTCTTGTACCTTGTTTTACTTGGTTTAAAACATTTTTTGAGCTTAGTGTTTGGCACAAAAAAGTTCTGATTTTTAACCCTCTTTGTTGTATATTAAGAGTGTTTAGTGGTTTGGGTAGGTTTGACCACCCTTAGGCCTTGAAAAGGTCACTTTTTGTGCTATTTTGTGAGAGATCCGAGATTTTGGTGATAGGATCTCTTCATCACTGAAATCTTGAGGGATTTCAGTGGGTGAAGAGCATGCCTTGAAGTCTCAAGAAAGGGGAGGGTCACCCCCTCCCTTGTGTCCTTGAAAAGGGCAAACTTTGCTTCCTTATGGAGCTTCATGCTTGAGTGTGTGTTGAGCATGTTTGACTTGTTTTCCATGCTTATATTTCCATGTTATAACATGATTTCAAGTTGGTTTTGGTCTCTTATGCATGCTTAGCATAGTTATCATGTAATGCCTTGTTATGCCTTAACATGCACTAGGTTGTATGCCTTCATTTTTAGCATGTTTTAGGCCTTGATTCATGAAGCTTTTGTGCTTATTTTAACATGTTTTAGGTCTGACCATAGTTTTTGGTTTGATTTTAGCATGCTTAATATAGCTCCTTTGTATGGTGGCTTGTTGGTCTCAAGTGTGTGCATGTGTAGCATGTTTGTTTGCATTATTTTGGTGGTTTGGGGCCACTTGACATGCAATTTCAGTCCCCTTGGTGTGCTTGTATGCTTGCCTTAGTGGCCTTGTTAATGCTTTAGGAGCATGTGTTGTATGCCCCTTGTTTTGGCTTTGCATGCCTTTGATTTAATGACTCTTAGATGCCATCTAAGTAGCCATTTGGCTTTGTTTTGACATGCTAGAAACCTGTTTTAGGTTGATTAGTGCATGCCATGTATGTTTGTGCAAAGTGTGGTTTAATGCCCTATTAGCTTGCCTTAAGCCTAGGCTATTTGCATGCTTTGTTTGATTTGATTTGTTGCATGATTTGGCATCATGTTTGAAATGAATTTGAGAGCTTTTAATGCATGCTAATAGCCCATGTTCAACTCATCTCAAGTGTGCTTGAATGTTGTTTTTATGCTTAAGTGGGTGCCTTAACATGTGCATGTGTGCTGTGTGTTGGCCCTCATTTCTTAGCACATGGCCACTGATTTTAGGCCTTTTGAGTTGCCTAAGTCATGTGTAAGACCATCCTTCCATTGATTCGCATGCTTGCTTGTATGCTTACTTGCATGATTGCATGATTCCATATTGCATACTAGATAACATGCTTAGAGTTCATCACATGAGCATGAATGCTTGGCCTCTTGAATGAAAGTGATAGAGGTTGGCACTTGTGTGTTTATTTGGTTGCATTGCATTTTATAGTAAAGTTGCATCTTGATTCTTAGGGCCATCATGCATGAAAATGCGCGATTGGTGGTCCGAGGATCGAGGCACATACCCCATTGAGTTATTAACATGATGTGGGATGTGTTTTGTGCATACATGCTTTGAATTACCTTGCCATGCATAGTTTGTCCTCTGCTGCTGTGAGTTGCAGGATCTGCATAACATTTTTGTGCCGACCGGCACTTTTTAGTGCCGACCGGCAGTGTTTTCCCAGCCGATGGAACAATTCAGTGCCGGTGGCCTCCTCCTTCAGTCGGTGGTGCCCTACCCCAGCCGGTGGTACTCCCCAGTGCCCTGAGAGGTGCTTCTGGGACTTTGGCAATTTTCAGAGGAGGAGAGCAGAGGAAACAGAGGCAATCCATGCATGGCAGTGTGGTTCCGAGCCAATCCCGAGCGCGTGCTGCATCCGGCCCTCATCCCGAGGCGGTTTAATGCTTAATTAGATTAATTAATTCATTTAATTAATTTAGTTAATTTGTAATATTTTAATTAGCTTGCGTAGTTAATTAATTTGTATTATTATTTTGGTCCCTCCGAGTGAGGGCGTATTTGTAATAAGTGTGTGTGAGTGGGTGTATGTCTTCCAATCCCCATTTCTTTCTTCCCTTTTATTTACCTGCTTACGATGGTAGATTAGGGCACGTCTATTTTAGCATACCTTATGCAATGCATGCGTGCATTCATGCATTTGTTTACATGCACCGGGCTCGGTACATCATACAAACCGCATTCAATTTTCAATTCCAAATTGAATACGTGCTATTCGCACATTTCATATACCATGTTTGTTAGGTTAGCCGAGCCTACTCTAGATTGCATCTATGCCTGTGTTGCATTAGCCACTTAACATGAACTAGGTCATGCATGTTTGCTAACGGGTTATTGTTTTGCGCGGAGTACGATGTAAGTTTTATGCTTTAGCATGTCGCATGCGTGTGAATGTTAACATGACAGTATGCCTGCCATGCGGCTAAATGCTTACGTGATAAACTGTTTGAATGCCTGTGGGTGGAGGTTGGATTGTCTGAGTTGGAACAACTCATTGAAATCCGTATTTTAGCCTACTTGCGGTAGCAAAATCTAACACGTTTTTCGAGACAAAACGGATATGCAATGTTTATTCCCAAATTAGGCAATCTAGTCTATACTTGTTTGCTGTGCGCATAACATAGTAATTCTAGGTTAATAATTGGGATAAGAACGCATAATGTTTTCAAAATCGGATATCACGGTTAGTAGAGGCCGGTCTTCGGACCGGGCGAAAGGGGGTGCTCATAGCTGACCTTCCCCGATCGTACCCAAGCTCCCGAGCCAAGACATTTGGTGATGACGGACACGTGGCCTTCGGCACCGAGTCAGGGTTTCCTAAATTCCCCCATTAAAAAATATTTAGGTGGCGACTCTGTAATCTGGCAAAGCAGTCCATGTTTGGCACTACTTTTTCAAAAATCTGTTTTCTTCAAAACGATTTGCCAGAGGTGGACTCTTTGGTTCAAGATTTAGAACCGCGACACGCAAAAGGAGAGTCCGAGCTGTAGCGAGGTCCCACGCGGGCGTTGTTACAGGAATGAGAGATGCTAGGTGCCCTTGGTGAGTTTGACTTGCATCTTAGAGAGTCCGTTGAGTCTGCAGCATTGTTTGCGGTAGTTGCGCAACCTACACTTGTAAACCGAGTGATTGAAGCACAGAACGGTAACCTTGAGGTGGAATCTCTCCGGGAGAAGATCTCCAATGGGAAGGTAGAGAAGGGGTTGAATGTGTATCCCGACCTGAGTGTGAGATACCATGACCATTTTTTCATATTGGAGTCTTGCCAAGAGGAAGTACTTCGAGAGTTTCACTATTCTCGCTTTGCAGTGCATTCGGGAGGCACAAAGATGTATCATGATCTTAGTCACCAGTTTTGGTGGAGAGGTAGAAACTGTAGCTTGACTTTTCGTGCTCCTTTCAGAAGATGACTAGCCGTACAGTTCGGACTCCCGTAGTTTTGAATCTGATTCCACAAGTGCAATGTGAAATAGAAAACACAAAAGAGTCCAAATCCGACAAATCTTTTGGAAAATCAATTTGAATCAAAATGCCAAAAATGGACTGTTTTGCCAGATACAGAGTCGCCACCTAAATATTTTTGGAAAATTTAGGAAACCCATGACTCGTGCCAAATGCTACGTGTCCGTCATCACTAAGATTGTCTCGGCTCGGGAACTTAGGTACGAGAGGGGAAGGTCATGAATTGAGCACCTCGCTCACTGATCAAAGATCGGCCTCCACTAATCATGATGTGAATCTTATTTCCATCAGATGCTCTTGTTCTAGTTATTAGGCTAACATTACTATGTGATGCGCACACAAGTATAGACTATTTTGCAAAAATTGGAACATTTGATTCATGTTTGTTTTGAAAATTGTTTCGAATATGTACCACTTGAAAAAAATGATATCACATGAACATTACTCAAACTATTCCAATTCAAGCAATTAGCCTTCATCCATAGGCATCCAAACAAGTATAGCACTTAAGCAATTAGCCTCATGATAAGCATGCTAGACATGGCAACAATCACATTCGTGTAAATATGCTAAAGCAATAAAAGCTCACCTAGTATTCCAAGCCAAAAAAGATGACAAAGTTAGAACAATGCATGATCCTAACTATGCAATATGACTAATGCAACACATACGATATGCAATTACTAGGCTCAGCTACTAATATGGCATATGAATCAATTTGATAGCATGTGGTCTAAGCACGTATTCAAATAACGAACAATTCAAGTTAGAATGATGTACCGAGCTCAATGCATGCAAGACAATGGATACAAACATGAGTAACGCTAAACGAAACATGATGCCCTAAACTAACCATCATAAACAAGTAAATAAAAGGGAGGAGCTGGAAGACATACACATTATTACAACTGTGTCCTCGCACAGGAGGGTCTGAATGAACTAACTAGCTAAGCTAATTAACTAGCTATTTACAAAACGATCTGAATAAACTAACTAGCTAAGCTAATTAACTAGCTATTCCAAAACAAATTTACTAATTATTGCACACCGAAAAAACTAACTATGCTAGCTAGTTATTACAAAACCAATTAATTAATTAACTATTCTATGGAACTAACTAATTAATTACACTAATTAGTTAATTACAAACTAGAATTAACTAATTAAGTACAACATGAATACAACATGAAAGAAGTAACTAAGCTAACTAATCAGCCCCGGGAAGCAAGGAATGCTCATGCATGCGCGGATTTCCACCCGAAAAGCCCACTGTTTTGCTGCCAGAATGCCTCTCTTGCACAGTTAGAATATCTTTTCACCTCAACCTCTACTCTGTTCTGTTCTAAAAAGTTGCTGCTCAATTTGATAAAAGAGGCCGACAGGCCAAAAGTAGTGGCCTTCTGGCCACAAATGGTAGCCTGCCGTCCAAAAGAAGTGGCCTGCTGACCAGAAAAAGTGGCCTACCGGCCACTAAAGCCTGGTTCCTCTTGCTACAACAGAAAGCATACAGAGCAAGAACAGGGTATTCTCAAGGTATGTTTGTACACCTTACCCCTCCTTATCATCAAATAGCTCAAAGGAGTGGCAAGCTCAATTCACAAGTCATCAATCGATGCAATTTCATTGCATGATGGCCTATAAACCAAGGTGTACAATTTCAGTAAATGCACAATAAAAGACTCCCAAACCTCCTCCCTATCATGGATTGATCAAGGGAAGTGGTTGACCTTGAAAACTTGAACCATTTCATCACTAGCAAGTATGAAATGCCTCAAGCTTCCATGTGTTCAATTAACATCCGATTGAACACCAAATTGCTTATTATCTTACATCATTTTTAGTCTCAATTTTATTACTTCATTTTAATTACCAACCATTCCTTAGTTCATTAAGTCCAATAGTAAGCTTTAAGTCCTCTAATGGAAAGAAATACCAAACCAAGTGTTGTTTTAGGCATGAAAGAAGTGTCATGTCGTTTGTAATGAACCCCCAAAGGGATTAAACCATTAAGCACAATACCTTAATCTCAAACTTAAACAAGCAACTAGGTTTGAAACAACTTTCAAAGCAAATAAAAAGCCAAGAAAGGAGGGAGGTTGCAGAAGAGATTAGAGATGAAAACAAGTATGGAAAGCAAGAAATAAACACTGTCAACTCAAATAGTTTAGTGGCTAAGGCCTAAACCACCAAACCTATGAGGACTATTATACTACAAGCATGCTATACAAGGCTCAAATGCAATAAACAACTAAAAATAGTCCTAAAACAGTGCTAAAACAGTCCAAAAAAAGTGTTGTAATTAAGCTAACAATAGCTAAAACAATAAGCTAAAACATAGAGCAAGTTAAGCTAGTAAACAAGCACAAGGAGGGGAGGCTACCCCCTTCATTTTTGGGACTTCAAAACATGGTTTTAGCCTCTGAAAAACCTCTGAAATTCTGTATTAAAAAGCTCAAAAAAAGTTGACAAAAAGGTGGGAAACAAAAGGGCAAAGGCTTGAGAAGTGAGGTGCAAAGAAAGGTGATCCACCCCTCCACCCCCAATGGCCTTAAACCACAAATTTCAACCCAAAAATACAGAGTATAAACAGCCCAAAAATAGTCCAAAACAGTAGGAAAAATAGCAAATAAAGCAAAGAAACAAGCCAAGAATTATACCTCTTGAAGAGAGAACCCTTTCTAAGTGACAAACCAACACTTACATATCCTCAAGAGCTCAAAGTAAGCTCAAAACTACCTCAGCTCAAATACCACAAGGTTTGGTTTAGAGTATATAGGGCAAAGGCTTAAGAATTTGCAAGAGAGAGGGGGAATTATAGAGAGAGAGAGAGAGAGAGAGAGAAAGAGAGAAATATTTTTGCTCCAAAATGTCCAACCTCCAAAAATGGAAGGGGATGTCTTCTATTTATAGAAATACATGAAACTTCCTCAGAAATATCGATAAATGTACGTGTGGGCAAATGCATGCACCTATGGGAATAGCTGATACAGCTGGCATAGATATTTGCAAAAACACACAAGTGGCTGGTAGGCCACACAAATAGCCGGATGCCCACACTAGTGGGCTTGCAGGTCCCAGGGTTTTTAGATTACGGTTTTGGTCCAAAACAAGACAAAAGGTTTGTAGGGTTTAAAGGCTCAAAGCTGTGGCATTCTGCTGAGGACTTCAAACATTTGACAAGCATACACAAATTCATCATTGATTGCGCAACGATGACCTTGAGGTGGAATCTCTCCGGGAGAAGATCTCTAGTGGGAAGGTAGAGAAGGGCTTGAATGTGTATCCCAACCTGAGTGTGAGATACCTTGACCGTTTGTTCATACCGAAGTCTTGCCGAAAGAAAGTACTCCGAGAGTTTCATCATTCACGCCTTGCGGTGCATCCGGGAGGCACAAAGATGTATCACGATCTTAGTCGCCAATTTTGGTGGAGTAGTATGAAAAAGGATGTAGTCGTGTTTGTATTGAAGTGCCTTACTTGTCAGCAAGTGAAGGCCGAGCATTAGAGGCCAGCGTGTTTGTTGCAACCCTTGCCTATAACCGAGTGGAAGTGGGAGCATGTCACGATGGATTTTGTTGTGGGCCTTCCGAGGACTCAACGGGGTAATGATGCCATTTGGGTGGTAGTTGACCGATTGACCAAGTCGGCGCACTTTTTATCTATGCTTATGAATGATACGGTAGACTATCTTGCCGACCTTTACATCAGGGACATAGTGAGATTGCACGGGGTCCTTGTGACGATTGTTTCGGATAGAGATCCACGTTTTACATCTCGGTTGTATCAGAGCCTACAGAGTCCCTTGGGCACTAGGTTGAGTTTTAGCACTGTGTACCATCTTCACACTAATAGGCAATCCGAGCATACTATTCAGATCCTTGAGGATATGCTTCGAGGTTGTGTCCTTGACTTCAAGGGATCATGGGAGAGGCACTTGCCCTTAATGGAGTTCACCTATAATAACAGTTTCCAATCCAGTATTGGTATGGCACCGTTTGAGGCCTTGTATGGCCGACTGTGTAGATCACCCGTGTGTTGGTCTGAGGTGGGTGATGCACCCTTGTTGGGTCCAAAGTTAGTCCAGGAAATGACGGAGAAAGTGGCACTTATCCCTAAGAGGTTGGTTATGGCTCAAAGTCGCCAGAAAAGTTACGCCAACCGTAGGAGGTAGCTTACCATTTGGCATTACCACCACAGATCTCTAGGGTTCATGATGTGTTTCATGCTAGTATGCTTTGGAAGTATGCGCTAGATCCATCACACGTGTTGGAATGGACAGACTTAGAGGTGGATGAGGATGCCTCGTATGAGGAGAGACCGGTGAGAGTCTTGGATACCCGGGACCAAGTCTTGTGAGGCAAGACAATTCCTTTGGTTAAGGTATTTTGGAAACATCACGGGGTTGAGGAAGCAACTTGGGAGCGTGAGTTGGAGGTCCGTGAGAAGTATCTGGACTTGTTTATTGATGTTTGATTATATATTGGACTTTGTTATGCTAATGAAATATGAGAACATTGTATATGTCATTTATGTTTTGGAAACATGGGTTCCATATAGCATTGTATATGTTTTCAGAATATGGAATATTGTATTTATTGTATCACTTTTGGAAACATTGCATATGTTATGTAAATTTTGGGGAAATTGCGTTTATCATAAACATTGTAAATGCTTTGGGAATATATGAATTGTACTTCAATGCCGAAACTTGTGTATCGAGTTAATGAGAATGGATGGCCGGAGAATAGGTCATGGTAATTGAAATTTATAAATGATCATAGTTAAAAATAATTTGAAAATAGTTTTGCGCTTGTATTGAAATTTCGGGGACGAAATTCCTTAAGGGGGGGAGGTTATAGCGATTTCGGTTTTGAGCTAAACTTTGTTGTATCCCGGACTCGGGTTTCGCGGTTTAATATTGTTATTCATGTCTTATTTTCCCTCATTTTCCTTTGAGTTGGAGTATTGGAGTGCCTTGGGTGTGTTCGAAACAGGTTAGTTGCTAGTTGGGTCAAAGTGTTGTTGCCCAGATTTTGGCTTCTTCGCTCGAGCAAAGCTTCTTGCGCTCAATTGAGCCTTGTAAGCTCCCAGTACTTTTACAAACCTACAGAGATACTGGGAGGGTAGTGTTTGTGATACCCCTGTTCCGTAATACGTTAATTGGTCCTTAATATGAGTGTGATTATGTGTTTTGATATGATTTTGTGTGCCATTATGTGAATATGTGTGGTTTTGAATTTCTATCTGTTCACCGTAGGAATATCTGTCCGAATAATCTGCTTTGGAAATTAAATTGAGGGCCTTATCGGCCACAGAACCCGAAATTGATTATGCCATTGTGATTGGCATAATTTTTAGAGCTTACGGTGAAATTTAATTAGAAATTGATTCAGGTCAGATTAAACTGATTAAATTGATGAATTAAGGGCCCAATTATTTTATATTGAAATAATATGTTAGTGGGGCTTGTTGTACATTAGCACTACACTCTCCTTTAACTCTTTTGAACTCAAAATCTGAGTTATACAATTGTGAGAGAGAGAGGACCGGCCATAGTGAGAGAAAGGGAGAGAAATTGTTCAAATTTGGCTTAAAGCTTGGAAATCTTAAAGAATTAGCCCAAGAATTGACTAGAGCTTAGGAGATCAAAGCTTCTAGGTGAGTAATTCTTGGATTATAGTTTGTAATTTTGTGTGTTCAAGCTAATTGGGTGATCAAGAGTAAGATTGAAATGAAAATGGGTTGGTTTTGTTGAATTGAAGCTTAATATGTGCATGCATGTAAGAAATTACTTTGATATTGCATGTTTTGAGCTCAAAGGGTATGATCCATGTAAATTGTAGTTGAAACTCATGTTTTGATCATCATTTGTGTTATCTAAGCTAAGAATGTGGCTAATTCATCACATGCATGTACAATTTGTGAAGAGATGAGCTTCAGTGCATGAATTTGTTATGTTGGAATGAGTTTGATGGGAGATTGGGGCATTCATGTGAATTATTGGTGAATTGAGCTTCATTGGGTTGAAATTTGGGGTTTACATCATGTTAGTATGATTATATTTGAGATTTGGGCCATTGCATGCAAGTAATGTGGCTGGAAAATCGAATTGGTGCTCAAGAACACAACTTGGGATTTCCAGAATTTTGATGTCCGCTCGAGCGGGGGAACTGCCACTCGAGCGGGAAAATCATGCTCCCAGCACTTTTTGCAGACATGGTTCCCACTCGAGCAGGGAAGTTGACGCTCGAGCGGGGAGCTATGTAAACAGGCCTTCCGCTCGAGCGGTCGAGTTCGCGCTCGAGCATGAATTTGAGGCAACCAGTACTTTTGCAGGCCTTAAGGGTCCGCTCGAGCGGGGAAGTCCACGCTCGAGCGGGGACCCTGTTTTCTGAAATTTTGTTCATGCGTTCCGTGTTTTGTTTTCCGTTCTCTTTCACTTGTAAGCACTCTTAGGCATATGTTAAGCATTGTAAATGAGTTAATGAGATAAGAATAAAGCCTAAAGAGGAATATATGAATTAAAGAATGGATTGAACTGTTAGTGACCCTTTTGTGTTCATGAAATGTGTAGGGTCAAGCTCCAAGGCAAATCCACAAGCCGATCACTGTGAGTAATATCGATATTTGAAAGCTTATTAATGTCCAATTGTTTATTCCCATAGAAGCCTTATGAGTTGCTAATTGGGATTGTGGACAAAAGTATGACATGAATGGACCAAAGGTCATTTTGATAGAACTGAATGGACCGAAGGTCATTTTGATAGAAATGAGCGGATCGAAGGTCGTTTTGACATATATGAATGGACCGAAGGTCGTTTTGACATTTATGATTGGACCGAAGGTCATTTTGACATGAATGAGTGGGCCGAAGGCCGTTTTGACATAAATGAATGGGCCGAAGGCCATTTTGATAGAAATGAATGGGCCGAAGGCTGTTTTGACATAAATGAATGGGCCAAAGGCCGTTTTGTCATGAATGGAAATCTGAATTGGCCAAAGGCCAGAATGTTTGGAACTACAGTCACTTGCTTTGAATTTCGTATAGTTATATATCTGTTAAATAGAAATATGAATTGGGCCCAAGGCCGTTTGGAACATGTTGTTCTACATATTGTTATGTAACTTCTGTATTTGATATTATTCACTGGGCTATCGCTCACGCTCATTCATGTGTTTGTAGGTGAGTCAAGCGAGGTCCAAACCCAGCCCCAGTGAAGTCTGCCAGGAACAACATGAGTTTTGGAGAGTCAGCCTTGTGTCTCACGCATGAGACCCATCCTTGCCATTTTGTTATGTATTGTATTTTGTCATGTTGGCGAGGGCTTTGTGTATATTTGTATATAGTCTGTTATGGGTTGACTTAGTTGGGATGATCCTATCTGTAAAGAATTTTATGGTACTGTACTTTTGATGTGGGTTACTAACGTATGTGTGCATGGTTTGTTTTGGTGTGCATATAAGCACGGCTCTACGGACAAAGTTTTTAATTATTGCTTCTGTTTAGCCCCTTTACTCTGTTGAGTTACGTCTGTTTTGGTTTGAGGCCATAGGTAATCTTAGGATTACTGGCCGGTTATGTCCTTAACCCATAGGGGCGGGCTTGGGTCATGACAGTGTTCTTCGCTCAAGCGAAGCTTCTTGTGCTCGAGCGACAGTTTATGTCTGTAAAACTTCTAGAGGTATGTATTCTGTGCTCGAGCGACTCTTCTTGCGCTCGAGCGAGGCCACTTATTGTGTCTGGTCGCTCGAGCGACAACTCTTGCGCTCAAGCGAGCCTCGCATATATCAGTTCACAGCAGCATCTTTTTACATCACTTTTTGATATCTTTTCACTCAAAAACCCTAGATCAGCTCCCTCTCTCTCTAAAATCTGACTTCTCTATACAAATACACTAAGATCTAAGGATCTCTCTACCTTACTCCCTTTGATAAAAAGGTGGAGCATCTCAAGGGCTACCATTACATCCGAATAGAGTTTGGTTCCGACGTTTTTGAAGTTTCTCCACTCTTCCTTTGGGTTTCTACTTGAGGTAGCGATTTTCTACACTTTTATATGGCTTTTAACTTAGTTATGGTTTATTATGTAACAATGGTGGAATTTGGGGTATTGTGAACAAAAACCTAGGGTTTGGGTGTTAAATCAAAAGAGAGGTTTCTAAGTGAATGAGCTATAGATGGTCATGGGAGTGAATATGAGGCTTTATTATGTCAACATAGTTGATTTTGACATTTGGTTTGATATTTGGAAAAATAGGGAGTTTGCCCCAAAATGCTTCAAATATTTATTTTGTATAGATAAAGGAAATTGGCATTGTAAATATTAAATTGGATGGACGTTCATATAAATGGTGGAGTTGGATATGTATTACCTCACACTTGTGAAGTTTTGAATAATTTATCTGTCTTGAGATTGAATATATGTTTAGAAATATCTGTATTGGGCTATCGGTGGAGGATAGCTATGATTGTTGTAGAAATTATATAAGGATTAGGTGAATTTAAACTAATCTCTTATTGGTTGTCATTGAATATGACTATGTTTTAAATACATTGTATATGTATGATGTTTGGGAGGAGAAAGTGGATGTATTCCATGTTTGGAAGGAGATAGGGGATGGACTCCATTGATTTAAGTTGGCCTGTGCGTCCAGGGTGAAAGTCCCAAAATTGCGCGTATACATGGGTGCCGATCTTGCGAATGGAATTTTCGTAAAATGGCAAATTGAAGTGCTTGTATGATATCTGTGTTGATTTGAGACCACTGAGTTGTAGTCTCAGTTGGGTTGTCTGGAAAATAATAAGTATCATCTCATGAATTAAGATGAAATGAATTAACTAGGAATGAATTGAAGGAAACTGGATTGAGACATGAAATTCGGTATTTTATGATCATATAGACATGAATGTTTTGTCATTGCACTTATATATTTGTTAAGGTCTATATACTGTGTTAGATTGTTTCTACTGGGCTTTGGCTCACCCTATTTGGGGAAAACCATTTTCAGGTGTTGGTGATATGCCTCCACTAAGGCAATAACTTGGAGGGACTTTGGAGCAAGAGCTTCCTTTTGTTGCATTTTTATTTGTACAGCCCAGGGATTTATTTGTATTGAGATAGTCTCCATTTTGTTGTAACCAAGCCATGACATGGAAATATGTAAGTCTTTAGGGCATTTAAATATCAGTTTAACTTTCATTCCTTTTACTACTCGTGGCACATGTTGTAGATTCAGGATGAACTATTTGTGAATGTATATTGCATGTGCCACTTTTGTATATCAATTCAAGTTAATGAAAGTTTATTATTTTGATTATATTGTCTTTCATTAATTGTATTGGGTTAGATTATTGTAATTATTTTTGAGGCGTTACACTTGTGATCCATTTGGTCATCTCTATTGTGAAAAAGACACAAGTGCCATTGGGTTAATCAAGGGCTACTTTATGTGAGGTTTATTCAGTGTATACTTAAAACTTACCACGTTATGCGCGTGGTTGAGCGATACATAACACAAAAGTACACAAAAGCTTTTTATACTTTTTGCTTTGTGGGTTGATGCATTGCACATGACACTGTGGGCTCGCCTTTTTTCACGCCCCGCCTTTCGGAAAGGTTTGAAAAGAAAGGCCTCACAGTTTGGACTCTTGCGGTTCTAAATCTAGTCTCACAAGTGCAATGTGAAATTGATAAACACCAAAGAGTCCAAATCCGGCAAATCATTTTGGAAAATCGATTTTAAATCAAATATTGCCAAAATTGGACTGCTTTGCCAGATATAGAGTCGCCACCTAAATATTTTATTTTCGGGAAAATTTAGGAAGTCCTGACTCGTGCCAAAGGCCATGTGTCGTCATCACCAAAATTGCCTCGGCTCGGGAACTTGGGTATGAGGGGGGAAGGTCATGAATTGAGCACCCCAGCTCGCCCGATCAAAGATCGGCCTCTACTAATCATGATATGATTTTTTATAAACATTATGTGATGTTGTTCCGGTTATTAGACTACCTTTACTATATGATGCGCACAAGCAAGTATAGACTAAATCGCAAGAATTGGAACATTTCAAGTCATGTTTGTTTTTTAAAATGGTTTGAATTTGCCACCTCAAGTGGGATTAAAGATCTGGTTTTGCCACCAAACATAGTGGGCTTAAAACATGATTGGCCACTCAATAAAGTGGGCTTAAAACTTACATTCATTGAATTGTTTCAATTCAAACAACAAGCCTTCATCCACAGGCATTCATACAGTTTAGTATTTAAGCACATAGCCTCATGGCAAGCATGCTAATCATGGAATACTCACACTCATGCAAGTATGCTAAAGCATAAAAACTCACCTAGTACTCCAAGCTAGGAAAATATGAGTTAGAAAATAATGCATGATTCCTAACTATACAAAGATTCCTAATGCAACACATGCAGTATGCAATTAATAACTCGACTACTAATATGACATATGATTCAATTTGAACAACATGCGATTAAACACGTATTCAAAGAAGTATTGAAATGGCAATGCGGTTTGAATGATGCGTCGAGCCTCGGTGCATGCAATATGAATGAATGGATGCAAGCATAAGGTATGCTAATTAAAATATGACCCTAATCTAACCATCAAAAGCGATTAAATAAAAGGAGAAAGACGTGGGGTTGGAAAATATACACACATGCACGCACACTTATTACAAACATTATGCCCTCACGAAGGAGGGTCCGAATGAATAAGGGCTAAGCTAATCTAAGCTAAACTAATCAAACTAATCAGACTAATTATTACAAACCAATTGAATAACTAGCAAACTAATTACTAATTATTACAACACTTTAATCAACTATTAAACTAATTAATTAAAACAAATGCACATTAACTAATCATGCAGGCAGGCACTAAACTATGCTGCCACTGCTCCGCCTCGGGAAGTGGAAGATGCATGCACTCAATTTTCGCCCCAAAAGTCCTCCGTTTTGCTCTCAAAAGGCTCTGCTTGCAAGGTTGACCATACTTTAGAACCTTCTGCTCCACCTTACCAAATCTTTGTTGAGGGTTATACCAGTGGCCTGCCGGCCATGGATGGTTGCTGCCGGCCATCTGCCAGCCATTGATGAGGTACTACTGGCCACTGATGCTTTGGATCACCCATACTGCAACAGTGCACAAACAGAGCAAAAAGAAGATTTTTCTAAGGGTTTGTTGCACAATTCACGTCTCCTTTTCATGGACAAATCCAAGGAACTGTGAACTTAAATGACAAACCACTAATCAAAGCAATTTCATTACATGATGGCTTGTGCTTCAAGGTGTGCACGCTTTAATAAATGTGAAGCCAGTCAAACACTTAAGAACCATCACCCTATCATGCATTATCAAGGGCAATAGAGACCTAGGAAAATGGTACATTTCATCACTTTTGAGTATGAAATGTCCCATTTTCGTTTTGTTCAAATTAACGTCCGATTTGAACACATGCAATGCAATACAAAGAAGTGCTTATATTATCACTTTTACTTGTCAATTTTGTTTGCACATTTTAATTACCAAATCATTCTTTAATTGATTTGTCCATTGGTGAATGTCTTTTAAGGTGAAGGAAGTGTCAGCCAAGGGATAGTCTAAGGCAAGAGAAAAGATCATGCCTTTGATAATGAACCCTCAAAGAGGATTAAACCATTAAGCATGACCCCAATCTCAAGCTTAAAGGATCCCAAGTTTGAAACAACCCTCAAAAGCAAATGAAAGAATGAAGCAAAGAGGGAGGTTGCAAAGATTTAGGTGCTAAAATTAAGTGATAAAAGCACTAAAAACATGCAACCAAGTCACACCAATGATGCTTAAAGCCTTAAAACAACAAGCTAGTGCAAGGACTTACACTACAACTACACAAAAAAAGTCCCAGCTGACCCAAACAGCCCAAATATAGCTAAAGCAGTCTAAAACAAAGGCAAAAACATGCTGGACTTGAGCTAAAACAAGCTAGATTAATAGGCTTAAACATAGAGCATGCTAGGCTAGTAAACAAAACACATGGAGGGGAGGCTACCCCTCATTTTTGGACTTCAAAACATGTTTTTACCGTTGAAAAACCTCTGAAATTCAGTGGTTAAAAGACCCAAAAAAGTTGGTTTGAAAGTGATGAACAAAGGCACAAATGCTATACAAGCAAAGAAGTAAGAAGGGTGAACCACCACCTAACTTAAAATGGGCTCCAACCACCAATTTTAGATCATAAAAATAGAGGCTTTTTTTAGTTCAAAACCAGCCCCAAAGCAGTACAAAAAGATGGCAAAACAACTATGAAAAACAAGCTTAAAAGGGTAAAGGTTATACCTCTTGAAGGAAGAGTGATTCTAGGCCACAATTCAAGCCAAAACCCATTAAGGAGTTCCAAGAGAGCTTCAAACAACCTCAGCCCAAAGATGAACCACTTTGGTTAACGGTTGATAGGCAAACTTGAAGTGTATCTACACTTGTATGCACAAAAGTTCAAGAGAGAGATGAGAAGAGAGAGAGAGAGAGAGAGAGAGAGAGAGTTGTAGAGAGAGACTCCCAAAAATTTTCTAACCTTGAAAACAATAGAGAAGGGCCTCTATATATAAAAAACCATGAGCTTTGGTTGAAAATATCCATTCAAAAACAATGGAATAGTGTGGAGACAACTGGAGGTAAATATCTACAAAAAAATTGATTTTCGACACCAATGGCCGGCAAGGCATCATTGATGGCCAACAAGCTTCATTGTGCCAAAAAATCATCAATGGCCGACATATGGCCGGCAAGCCTCATTCAGTGGCTGGACAGAAAATTTGCTTTTTGGGCCCAACTTCAAACAGGCATATCTCCTTCTTCCAACTCCTTCGCAGGTCATTCTTGAGCTAAATTGAAGCCTTGGAAATCTTCTTTCAATGGTGTCAGCCTCACATCAAAATTCCAAGTTTGCAAAACATATTCCTATTTAGTGAAGACCGCTCAGTTTTGGTTCTCTAACCGGATTGATGCCTAACTTCAAACAGCCATACTCCCTCATCCAGATTCGGCTTTAGGAGATTCTTGAGTGTAAAATGAAGCCCCGGAAGTCCATTTTCCAATGGTGGTGACATCACAAACTAAAGTCCAACTATACAAAAGGATAGACCTGATTTAGTGAGTCTGCCCGACTCCCTCTCTTAACGGTTCATGCCCAACTCTTCCCCAACTAGGTTTCTTCCCTACTCTTATTTTCTTCAAATCCAAACCTCTAAATAAGGTGTTTTTGAAAAGAGTTCACCTCTATTTCATTTTTTCCACTTTGTCCTTGCTCAGTTTACCCAAAAGTGTAATTTTTAACAAAATGCGAGCCTCGGAACATCGTAGAAACTTTTTGGGAAAAATATTTTGAAAAAAAAGGGTTTTAAGGTGTAAAATGATTTTGGTCAAAATCGTTTTGGTCCAAAATGAGGTGTAAGGTTGAGATTGAAGCTCCTCTTGCCGAAGGAATCGAACTTTGCACACACACAACTTTCATCACCGAGTGCTCAACCTGTGGCGCTCAAGTCTTAAGGGCGGTCAAAAATGGGGTGTCTACAGACGCACAGACCACTCTCCTTCTTTATTACCCGATCCGTCACGTTAGAGTGTCACATTTGGGAAAAGTTCACATTTGAGAAAAATACACTAAGGAGTTTTTAAATTTTTTTGAGTGTTACATCATACTCATACCGCCATGTTGTCACATTAGGGAAAAGTACATTAAAAAGTTTTTATTTTTTTTGAAGTGTCACATCATACCTGACGCGTTGTCACATTAGGAAAAATATACTAAATTATCTAAATTATTTAATTACAATATATTTATAATATCATAAAAATTATTAATTGATTTGATGATTTATTAATAAATAGACGATTTGTTTATGAAATTATAAATCTCAAGAGGTGAAATGTTGCTCTAAAATTACAAGGGCGATTTGTTTTTTAAGCAAATTTCAATTGGTGTATTTATAATTTACCTAATTTGAAATTATGTTTTAGGCTTTGTGGACTCAATTTAGATGTTTTTGAAGGATTACTAAATATATTAAATATGTAATTTTTAAATTGAGTATTAAGAAAATTCTAAATCACATCATCGTGAGACACATCAAATAAATTATATTTAATATAATACCCGTTATGACATAATAGTTATAGAATTTGTGAATTTAATCATTAAATTTATTAACATTAAATCCCATAATACAAGATAATTTGTTGTATGTCACGTGACAATGTTGATCTTGTATTCCATTTGGTCCCAATTTTTTTCTTCTGATCCATTTTGTCCTCTCTATTGTGGAAAAGACACAAGTGCCATTGGGTTAATCAAGGGCTACTTTATGTAAGGTTTTTATTTGGTGTATGCTTAAAACTTGCCACGTTATGCGCATGGTTGGGTGACACAACACAAAAGTACACTAAAGCTTTTTACACTTTTTACTTTGGGGTTGATGCATTGCACATGACACACAGACCACTCTACCCATCATAACCCGATCCGTCACGTTATAGTGTCACATTTGGGAAAAGTACACTAAAGAGTTTTTTAATTTTTTTAAAGTGTCTGTCACGCCCCCAACCTGCCCCTAAAAGTTATGGACATGACCTAATCAGAAACAGACAAAATGACCTGTTATATATGATATTCGGGGCCTGAATGGAAGCGTCAAAATAATAGAACAACATGCAGACACATCCATTGAGCTACTACAAATATGCCAGGACCATGACTCGGAATTAAACATATAGTGAGCATGTGTTTGAGGTTAAGTTACATACACATTTACAAGTCCAACCCAAAGATTGGGCATACAACAAAATATTACATACAAATAACTTTGGCCAACGAAACATTAGTATAGAATGACAGGGCCTAACAAAACTGCCCTAGCATGCAAAGGCTTCTCCAAGTGCCTGGCTGTCCCAGGCTGACACAAGTTAATGATATTGATGCTAGACTGACCTCCAAATCAATTTTCCTACAGAATCAGACAAAATAACAGAGTGAGACAAGCTCAGTGAATAATAATACTTAAGCAGTTTAATAACCAACTTTAACACAATGCATAACAGTGTATTCACAAATAAACTGAGATTCAAAAGTTAGTCTGATATGATTTTTACTTTCAGAACGGCCTTTGGCCTAATGTTACAGTTATAACAGAATGGCCTTTCGGCCCAGAATTATCATAACGGCCTTTCGGCCCAGAACAGCCTTACAGCCCAAAACAGCCTTTCGGCTCAGAACAGCCTTACGGCCCATAACAGCCTTTTGGCCCACAACAGCCTTTCGGCCCACGACAGCCTTACGGCCCACAACAGCCTTTCGGCTCAGAACAACCTTACGGCCCAGAACAGCCTTTCGGCTCAGAACAGCCTTACGGCCCAGAACAGCCTTTCGGCTCAGAACATACAAATATGTACGTGTATCTTGTCAACATTTCATTTTCATTGAGTTCCAATCAATACATACGCTAATATCGTAACTGACAGAAAACAGAATGTTATTAACAGACATTAGCGGTAAATAAATATACGTTCAAAGTACTATTACTCACAGTGATGGCGTGCTAGTTCCTTCTGGAGTGTGCCCTGCACACAATCATAACTTGCACATTAGTTCTCTTTCTTCTTAAATCATTGAGGAATCATTCTCTGTGTCATCACACTTCACATGAATTTTTAACCATCTTAAAATCATCAGAAAAATATTCTAAAAGTACCAGAGAGCCAAGCATGCAAAACTGAACAAACACATTTTTTTTCCGAAAATAAGTCCCCCGCTCGAGCGCCAATTTGGCCGCTCGAGCGTGCTGTACAATTTTAACAAAAATGCTGAGAGATCGATTTTTGCGCTCGAGCGGGAATTCCTCCGCTCGAGCGGACATGGTAATTTCAGAAAAACTGCTGAGAGGTTAACTTTCCCGCTCGAGCGGCCATGACCTCCGCTCGAGCGGCCGTGATCCTGGTTTGAGACAGCTCGATTTCAACCCAAAATTTAGCAACAACACTTCATTTTTTATGCAATCCAAGGTTAGATTACTGCAATATTCCAACCCTAACATCACCATAACATGGATTCTACCTTGAGCATGACAAATTAAGCAAGATTAGGAGTTTCCACAAGCCATCTCCCTCTCAAATTCCAAACTCACCAACCATAACCTTTTCAAAATTCCCATTATTTTGGGTTTACATAAACATAGGCAAATAGAGCTATCTAAGCTTCTAATTCAAACACATAATTGAACATTCTCATGGAATAACAAGGAATTAAGGTATAGATTCCCTCCATAACTCAATTTGGTTTATCAACATAAATCATCTCATAAAATCCTCACATCTACCATAACTTTCAAAACAAAAGAAGAATTCCCTACCAAGATCAAGAGGAGAGACTAGATCAAGAAATTTTCCATACCTTGAGTTCAATCCACACAATCTTCACAAATTTCCCAAATTCTTCACTTGGAGAGCTTCTCTCCAACACTCACGATTTTTCCTCTTCTAAGTTGCTCACAAGAGATGTCTCTAAGTCCAAAAATATCTCAAAGTTTGTATAAATCTATTTATTAATATAAAAAAGAGAATAAGACAAAATTTAATCGTTTAAGCATCCCGAAATTGAAATTTTGTAAACATACTTAATATTATCTAAAAATTATGCTGATCACAGATATATCATCAATTTTAGATAATTAAGCCGTTAAGGCTTCCAATTTCTGATTCAACTATTCTAGATGTAACAGATACTTTTTTGTTCAACAGATAGACATCTTTTAAGCTTGGGATTTACTTACTTAACCATAATTCCACATAGAAATTCACCATAAGCATATAAATATATAGAATAAGGGGACTGAAAGTATACCAGGATCATAGACGAGGGTCGGGTTATTACACTCTCCCCCCCTTAAAATAAGTTTGGTCCCTCAAACTTGCTAACTTGCTTTTTCATGTAATTCTGCACATGAAATTTTCAGTTTTTATCATTTACAGGCTAACTGGATATTCCGCACAGTTGTTTCAAAATTCTCAATATAATGAGCATCTCCTAGTTGCATTCATGCACCAAATAACATAAGACCACAAGAGTCTGTTGTAGAATACTTGGGGCCTAAAATCTTTTGTAGGCAGGTTCCATACCCGGATGATAAGTTCCCTAGCATCCTTCCTCATATACCAAACTCATATACCAAAATACAATTTTTATACAGAAACAGAGTAAATGGCATTTCCTTAAACATAGTTCTCGTATGTTTCCATAACATACGTAAATTCGGTTGCTAAAAAAAAAAAAAAAACATTGTTCTTCCTTACCTTCATAATGAGATTACCCTGATAGTCATAAATTATATGCAAATTTCATTAGAAGGCCTATGTTCAATTTATTCAGTTAAGTCATTCCTTGGGTAAAGTACTAGTCATAAGCTACTCAGAGACGAGTCATTAATTAAGAGCATATGCAGGTTCCAAAAGAAATCAATTACGTGGCTAGATTCAAATATGGGCATGCACTATTAAATCAGGTTTCAGAGTCGCTTAAGCAAGATTCTATTCAATTGGCAAGATACATATTATCCTACCAGTTACAATAAGTCGTGTAGGTACATAGCTACTAGCTTCATTATTAATTTCTAGTATTTCTCCTTTTCCAAAACATATCATGGTCAAATCGTTCCATTGCTTCAAACTCATATCTATTACTTCTTGATAAGGTTAGAAAAATGGGAATAGACTCCAAGTTAATAATGTTCATTCTTTATAGTTGCACTTCTCCATATGTTAGCACAAACGGATCATAATCCATATCAAATAAGTACGGTGTTACCAAAGCAAATAGCGTACAACTTTTCATGCAGACATACCATCGTAGTTACTCAGTCATGTTGTCACAAATCTAAATCTGAATAATAAATATAACTATAAAAGCCATTATTTTGAACAAATGAAACTACTCAAACCAACACTAGAAATCAAATTCAAAATCATGCTTAACTAATTAATCGTAACCATGAGGTGTAACATCTTTCTTTAATAAGCATTTCTTAATAAGATCAATACGACAGAAGGAAGGGTCACAATACACATCATAAGTTTCTCATAGCTTTATTTCTGAGTACTGTAACACAGAAGGAATCATGTCCTAAATCGATAATTATGATAATAACATATTAACATCATATTTATTTTATTTTTATTTTTTATTTATTTATTATTTATTATTATTTCATTTATTTATTTATTTTTTAAAGTCATGCAAATGTACCATGATAGACACTTAATCATATTGTTATAATGTGGATCCGGGTATTAGAAATGGATAGGACAGCTTTTTTTTTTTTTTTTTTTTTATATCAAAGGAAGCCATTCAAAGGTAAGCCAAAAGCCAAATTCACAAGCATGTCATAACATAGCATAAACGGAACGGATAAACAGAAGTCAATTCATACATATTCTTATTTTGTTTGCTTCATAAACAGAATTCACAATTCATGTTTGATTATACATGGGTACATCCACTAGCGCTAATAAATCAATATGAAGCATACTTGTTAGTTCCATAAAGGAATCTCCAGTATCGGGAACTTGAAATTTACTTGAACCACGGTATTGTTACCCCCGGGTAAGGGCCTTGTGCTAAGGATGCCGTGAATACTTTTATATATAGTCAATTCTTCATTAATTCGAAACATAACATATTAGATGGTAGAATATTTCTTATCATATCATGTCATTATAGTACACTTAACAAAAATAAAATAGTTCACATTCTAATGAGGTCAAACCTTTGCATTCATGCCGTAGATTTTAAACAACTCGGGTCCCTACGTAACACAACAGAATAATCTCAACTTCGTACAGATACCTTAATTTACAAATAAACATCATTCCATTTATTCGTTAAGATACAACTTAGTTTGCTTAAAGATAATAGAAGGTTTTTATTCATTATTGACTAACAGAATAATTCCAAAGTCATACTGAAATTACAGACCCAACATGCAGCTTAGCTATGTCATATAAGCAGTGTATCCAGTTACTTTCTATCCGTAGGTACTACTAGATCCATTTATAAAATCAGAAATCCCATTAAACATGCCACATTCATAGTTATCATATTCATCCTAATTCTGTAATGTCAAAACCAACAGACCATGATATAGCACAAGATATTTTATCATAAATCAATTCATAACCGCGTATTAAGTATCGTTCATATCTATCACTTGCAATAAGAGTAAAGTCCGGTGCATAACCTCAACCAACCGTTAACTAGCATATTCCCAATTCCATTTATTTCTATCCGAGTTCACATGTCATGCAGAACAGTTCGTACTTGAATGCTTTCGCAAATCCTAAATCGTGAACATACATAAACAAGATTTAATTCTTGTAGTAACTTGTCAAATTAGCAGTCATTTAGCTTCAAATCTCAAGTAGTCAATGAGTACCCATCTTTTGTCAAGTACATGTGAGCAGATTCATAATGTGGGTGAGATTCCTCATGCTGTTCAATCATTCTTTATAAGAAATCTTGATCACAAATTACAGATTACACATAACAAAACAAATGACAGATTTCAAATTGTTATAAATAAATCCCTCGGTCTCTATTAGACATTGTCAAAAATTTCTCGACTCACAAACTCATATTAATTATAACTTATTCCAAAACCATAATTGATAGTACTTGACCAAATCGGTTCAAGATCAATATCCAATGTCCAAACATAACTAATACCTACGTCCTTCCCTTATTTCATATGACTATCGGTAGGAACAACGTTATAATCAATTATTTCCTCACACAATTACAAGAGTCTTTTATGTATAACTTCTTATCACAGCTAGTTCTTCTCAACACATTACAAAACGTCATGCAAACTTATTCTTATCAGAAGGTCTACTTACATTGCTATAATACGGAGAACGTGACTATGCTACAAAAAAGTACACATGGCATACATTATCTTGTTTAATCATAAGTCTTAGGAATAATTCATATTCAGCTAAACAGATGCTAGAAGGCACGATCATATTGTTACCATCTTCCACAGATATCTATCAATCCATCAATAACAACTAATAACATAAAATTCACATGATCATAGGCATATAATTGTCTTACACCAGTCAGCTCGAATTCTTACCCCACTTCTATCGAGCAATTCTGTTGATCTAATCCCATCTGCATGCCTTACATAGTCCACCAACTATTTTTTCTTTTTTTTTTCAACCCAGCGGAGGTAGAATCCTTTATCCTTATTCTCACTGTTACCTACACAACAATCATTTATATAGTAGACATAATTCAGAATTGTTAGCCTTATCAGAGTACACTTAATGTTGCCATCGATCTTCCATGTACTTTCTGGATGTCATGCAAAATGCCTAAAGCTTTTCTAGATATCCTAGAGCTCAATGGATCCATGTGTGAGATAGCAACTCGTGCTCTGATACCACTTGTCACGCCCCCAACCTGCCCCTAAAAGTTATGGACATGACCTAATCAGAAACAGACAAAATGACCTGTTATATATGATATTTGGGGCCTGAATGGAAGCGTCAAAATAATAGAACAACATGCAGGCACATCCATTGAGCTACTACAAATATGCCAGGACCATGACTCGGAATTAAACATATAGTGAGCATGTGTTTGAGGTTAAGTTACATACACATTTATAAGTCCAACCCAAAGATTGGGCATACAACAAAATATTTGTAGACACCCCATTTTTGACCGCCCTCGAGACTTGGGCGTTACTGATGGTTTGCTCGGTGATGAAAGGTGTGCAGGGGAAAGGTTCAATTTCTTCAGCAAGGAGAGAGAGAAATCTCAACTTCACACCCCATTTTGGACCAAAATTATTTTGGATGGTTTTTAGACCTTAAAACCCTCTCTTTCAAAACATTTTTGAAATTAAATTCCCACGATGTTCCGACGCTCGCATTTCGGTAAATGTTGCGCTTTTCGGTAAACCGAGCAAGGACAAAGTGGAGATGAATGAAAGAGAGATGAAATCTTTGAAAAATATTTCAAAACACCTTACTTAGGGGTTTGAAGTTGAAGAAAAGAGGAGAAGAGGGGGGAAACCAAGTTGGAGAAGAAGTTCGGCATGAATCCGTGTAAGAGAAAGACGAGCGGTCATCGCTAAATCAAGCTCATCTGTCTATATACTTGGAGTTGAGCTATGAGGCCACCATAGTTGAAAAGAAGACTTCTGGGGCTTCATTTTGCAGTCAAGAATCTCTCAAATCCAAGTCCAGGTGGGGGAGATATGGTTGGTTGAAGTTGGGCATCATCCCGGTTGGATTGAATCTGCGCGGCTTCACCAAAAAGGGCATAACGTTTTCCACAGAAGGAATTTTAATGCAAGGTTTGCGCCATTGGAAAGCTAACTTCTGGGGCTTCAATTTGGACACCCACCGGCACTTTTTTGACCTCATCGGCCACCCATCGGCACTCTATTTATCCGACCGGCCAGTATAAATTGCAGGTCGGCAATATATTGTGCCGACCGGCAATTTATTTGGCCGATGACCCTTTTTCTTGGCCGATTTGACCCTTTTGACTCTTGCAGACATGGTGCATGCCAGCTGTGCCAGCTGGGATGCACAGACCCGACCCCCATGCATATATGTGGCCATTTTGCACCCTTTTGAGCCTTTTACCCCCCTTTTGCTTCTAGAAGCTTGAACCCTTTGGCCAAGCTTCTTGGAGAAGCTTGGCCAGCTGTTTTAGCTTCTCCAAGAAGCCTTGAGCCATTTGCACCCTTTGCCCCTTTCATTTAGCTTCTTGGAGAAGCTTGGAGCCTTTGCCTTTGCTTATATAAAGAGCTCTCCTCCTCCATTGTTGAGGGTTGGAGATTTTGAGCAAGAAAACTAGAAGATATACTGATATATTTGATATATACACATATATCCCACCTCCCTCTCTATATCTATCTTATCCAAGCCTCCAAACACCATTGTTCTTGCACCATTTGCCCTACAACACCTAGCACAACACCTCCATCCTCCATTCCAGCACTTGGGAGGCCATTTGCAGAGCTTAGGAGCACCTAAACTTGGTCCAAGGGGTGCTGGTTTGCTGTTCTTCAAGGGTAAGCATCCATTTCCCGTAAACTTGCATTTTTTAGCTTCATTAGTTAGCCATATTTACAAGTATTTTTGGGCTTCGATGTAAACTGTAAAGAGGCTTGTTTTGAGCCCTTCTTCAACATTGAAGAAGGGTTCAACACTGTTGGGGACCTCCATGTATGACTTTCTTCATTACCCCTCTTTGGTCCCCATTTTTGCATGTTTGTTTAGCTTATCTTTCTTCTGTTTTTCGGCCATTATCAGAACTGAGAGTGGCCATATTTTGACCCCCTTGTCATGTTTCATTAAGGGTCTTTGGCTTTTGATGAATTTTTTGTATACTTCATGTTATAGCCCTTTGTTGGCCTATTTATTGCATAGCATCTTTGGCATATTTGTATACTGATTTGGGGGTTGTCATCTACTGAAAGTAGTCATATTTTTGGTCCCTCTTCAGTGTTGTAGAAGGGTCTTTTTCTGTTTGGGCTTTGCATCTTACACTTGCTTTGTAATGCTCTACTTTGTCTAGAAATGTGTCATGGGTTTAGCCTTGTATATCCTCATGTTTTGACTTCACTTATTGAAGCTTTTGGCCATGATTTGTCTTTTTTTAGGTCTGTTGGCCACTGGTTTTACCATTTTTGGCATGCTTAATGTAGTTGCTTTGCATTGTTGCTTGTAAGCCTTGAGGATGTGATCCATGTATATGCGTTGGATAGGTTATTTAGATGATTTGGAATCATTTAATATGTTATTTCAGTCCCCATACCAGGTTTATATGTCTCCATTTGTCATGCCTTTCATGCTTTGAAGTATTGGTCTCTTATGCTTTAAAAAGGGTGTTGTGCATGCTTGCATGTTTAGAGCATTTTGGGGCTGTCATACCAAGGTTTTTGGGTGTATTTATGCATGATGGAACTCTGTTTTTGCTTACATAATTCATGTCATGAGTGGTCTTGGTAATGGTGGAGGAGTGTTCCCTTTTGGTGCCCTAGACTTGGCCCCATTTGGTTTGCATATTGGCATGTACATTGGTCGCAATCTTGGGTGTTTTGCCACTGTTTTGGGTTGGTTTGAGGGCTGCCCCATTGTAATTAAATCCACCATTGCATGCTTGCCTCATGTTTGTTGCTTAATTGATTCATTAAGTGTTGTTACATGTTAGTCCTATCGCCTAAATTGCCCATGTTTGCATTGCATTTGCACCTTGCATGTTGCATTACATTTGGCATGTTGGCATTTTAGTATTAGGTTGCATCTTGGAGCCATGTTTGCATAACATGCATTGCATTACTTGGTTTGGGTGTCAAACCAAGTGTAAGGGTTGAGATGAGTTCATACTACAAGTGATGCAACTTGTCTCAACTCATGGTCACTAAGGCCCTTGATCTTGACATGATAGGGACTTAGTTCTCATTTGTGTGTTGCATGCATATTGACATTGAAATGCAATCTTGGTTCCTTAGGCTATCATGCACCAAGATGCATAATTGATGGCCCAAGAACCAAGGGTCATGCTCCCTTGAGTCCCAAACATGATAGGGAAGCATTGGCCATGCTTACATATGCCTAAAAATTCATGCCATGCACTGCTTGTCTGCTGCTACTATCAAAACTGTCTCCTGCAGGAATTTTGTGCCGACCAGCATTATATAGTGCCGACCGACACTATATGGGTGGCCGATAACATCATTGACAGCCGGTGACTATTGTACACGGCCGGTGGCCATCCCTCCCAGCCGATGATGTTCTGCAATGCTCATAGAAGGTTCTCTGGGACTTTGACAGTTTTCAGAGAAGAAAAGGCAGTAAAACAGAGGCAACAGTGGCATGGTGCGGGTTTCCGGGCAAGGCGGGCTCAAGCATGCATCATTTACGCACCCCGAGGCAGGGCTTCGGCCACCTCCTTTTTGCATTAATTTTTAATTAATTAGAAAGTTTTGTAATAATTAATTTAGTATCGGACTGTAATAATTTTTGGTCCTCCGAGCCGAGGGCGAATTTGTAAAAGGTGGGTGTGTGTGTATGTCTTCCAACCTCACGCTTTCTCCTTTTTTTACCTGCTTATGATGGTAGGTTAGGGCACGTTAATAGGCACATACGAATGATAGCATGCGTGCATCATTCGTCAGTATTGCATGACCGAGCTCGGTACATCACGCTAACTGCATTGTATTTCAATTCCAAATTGAATACTGATAGTTGTAGCATTTCACATGCCATGTTTAGGGTTAGCCGAGCCTGCTCTAAACTGCATCTGTGTGTGTGTTGCATTAGCCACTTGACATGAACTAGGGTCATGCATGTTTGCTAACTAGTTTATTGTTTTGGCACGGAGTATGGTACTAGTAAGTTTTTATGCTTTAGCATCCCACATGCGTGTGAATGTTAACATGACAGTAGGCTTACCATGTGGCTAAATGCTTATATGAGATAAACTGATTGAATGCCTGTGGGTGGAGGGGTTGGATTGCTTGAGTTGGAAAAACTGATTGAAATCCGTTTTAGCCTACTTGCGAGTAGTAGCAATTCCAAAAGCCTTTTCAAAACAAACGGATATGCAATGTTATTTCCAAATTAGGCAATCTAGTCTATACTTGTTTGCTGTGCGCATAACATAGTAATTCTAGGCTAATAACCGGAATAAGAACATAACGTTTTCAAAATCGGATATCACGGTTAGTAGAGGCCGGTCTTCGGACCGGGCGAAAAAGGGGGTGCTCATAGCTGACCTTCCCCGATCGTACCCAAGCTCCCGAGCCAAGACATTTGGTGATGACGGACACGTGGCCTTCGGCACCGATCAGGGTTTCCTAAATTTCCCATTTTAAAAATATTTAGGTGGCGACTCTGTATCTGGCAAAGCAGTCCATGTTTGGCACTTCTTTTCAAAAAAAATCTATTTTTTCTCAAAACGATTTGCCAGAGTTGGACTCTTTGGTTCAGATTAAGAACCGCAACAAAAATCGAGTCCGAACTGTAGCGAGGTCCCACGCGGGCGCTGTTACAGTTTCTGGCGACTCCGCTGGGGATTTTAGAGAGCTTGACTTGAACTCGTGATATCCTGTTTTGATTTCATTTATGTGTCTCTTTGCATTGCATGTGCATTGGTGCGCCTAGGACACCGTGTTGGCATCTGCTATTCCTGAGCGGTTTGCTAGAGGCTTGTCTTGTCAAGGCATGATCCATAAGGCTGACCGGTTGCGGGCTCTGCCAGTATGGGAACACAAACCCCGGTTTTACCGGGGCACCCTTTTGACCATTCGACCTAGTGCATATTCGGAACCCATAGTGACCATTCCAAACTAGGACAGGTTGCTTACCCGATATAGGTTGTTTGAAACCGCTGTGTGCATAGTGAAACCCTAGCTCCTGACAAAATAGGACAGGGAAACCCTACCCCAACATAGGGGTGTTTTGGCTCTTTTACTTGCTATGTGCTTTTAAAGTGTATCTCTACAGGGAGTGCTTATACCAAGTTTGCAAGTTGGGTATAGCCTGAGGGCACCAGTATCAGTTTTTGAGAATAGTTATATCTGCGGGTATCAATTCAGTTTTGGGGCAGTGATTTGGGGAACAGTGACCAGTAATGAGTACAGTCTTGTTGCTTATATCCGTTCCAGTGAAATTGAGCTGAGATGCTGTCGGTTTTCTCTTTTGCTAGGTAGTCCTGGAACTATAGCTTCAGAAGGCTCCAATATTCCCCGAGGTTCATCGGACTTGTGCTGATAGACTTTGTTAGTCAGGAATTCAGTTCAAAGGCAACCAGTGTTCCTTCGCTGAGGCAAGGCAGACATCCGATCCGTTAGTCACCAGTCACATCACCTCTGTTCGGATCCGCAGCTTTCAGTTAATATGCAGGAAGAGGTGCGTCAACTCCAAGAGGCCATGCAGGCCATGCAGCAGGATGCTGCTCGTCGGGCAGAGTTTACCACCCGCCAAGCAGAGGTTCTGGCTCAACAAGCGGGCTTACTCACCAAGCTTCAGCAACAGCAACCCCAACAAGACGGAGCGTCTGCTTCGCACCCAGCTCCACCCCCACCTATGGTTCCAATACCCAGAGAGGCAGCTCACGTCCAGGAAAGTACGGATGTTCCGACATGGCCAGTCCTACCAATCCCACCTCAGTTGTCCAAAGCACCGGCTAATCCAGTGGACACGCCCTTTGAATTTAAGGTTGACCCAACTGCACTTAAGGTCAATAAACTGGAGGAGTTGTTCAGACGAGCACATGGAGTGAACCCCATCCCGGATTTAGAGGAGGGTATATTGAATCTGCAGTTATCTTCCGGAGCGGTTTAAAATGCCGCATATCGATCGCTTTGACGGCTCTGGAGACCCAAGGGTGCACCTCCACCTGTTTTCCGATATCTTGAAGCCAATGGGTTTGACCGCAGCTCAGAAGTTGTCTCTCTTTGGCCGAACCATGTCTGGGATAGCCGCAATCTGGCATGCAAAATTGAAGGACTCTGTGAAACGGAACTGGGAAGAGCTGGCTGAGGCCTTTATTGCTCAATACTCCTACAACACACAGATCGAGGTCACAACTCGTGATCTCGAAGCCACCCGCCAAGAACTAAATGAGGTTTCTCAGATTCGTGACGAGATGGAGATCAAAGGCCTCAATGATGACTACAAGGCCTTCTGACAAAGACCAGATAAGGATGGTTGTGCGCAACCTCCAACCCAGGATGATGCAAAAAATGATAGTTTACCCTTTCCTACCTTTGCGGACCTACACGAGATAGGGGTACAGATCGAGGACGCTATGAAGCAGGCCTTATTGACCAGGAGAAGGAGCAGCCTAGAGGGCATTTACCCACAGTTCGAATGCGACCACCAGTGGTGACACAGCTACTATAACTTCAGATGGGCATGGTCACCACCACCACACAAAAAATGACCACCCCATTCACCGGTGCATCCGAAACTAGCTCACAAATGGCCAAATACCCACCTCAGGGCCAAAGGGTGTTTACCCCACTGTACATGTCTCTGTCAACGGCCCTGAGGGTCCTGATCAAAAAGGGTATCTGAAGCCACTGGAGCCACAACCATTACCAAAGAAACCCCCTCCCTCACATAACCCAGCTGACTACTGTGCCTTCCATCAGCGAGCTGGCCATGACACTGACGTGTGCTTTCGTCTTCGTCACGAGATCCAAAACCTCATTGACAGCCGGACGATAGCTCCACCTTCAGACCCCAATGACCAAGTACCTCATCCACATCTCAACCTAATCCATACACTACCATCCACCTTTGACCCCAGCATATACATCACCCCGGCCCATCTACCCAAACCAAGGTGTTTATCCCGGAAAGCATGGACTTATGCATGATGGGTGCATCTGAACCCCAATCATCTCAAACCTGTGAGCCCACTACTTCTGAGTTGCTGAGAATGATCGAAGATCTTCAGAGAACTGTGGCAGATTTAGCCTTTGGGGTTTTGGCCCCATCATCGACCACATCACGTACCAGGGAGTTCATGTCTAAAGGCTCCCCAACCTTGGGACAGGCTGCATTGGAAGAAGGCCAATCCCTTGGCAAAATAGAGGCAGGTGGTAAGAACAAGGTAGGGGCAGGCATTGGCCCCCATGAACACCTTCGGTGGGATGTTGAGGCTTTGAAAGCTGAAGGACTGAACAAAGAGCAAGTCCTTGCGGTTGTTACAGAGGCTGTGGATGACACTTTCGCCACTCAAGTTGGGGGCAGTTTGAATCAAGGGGTGAGCCGGGAGAAGGGCCTTTATACCAGGAATGTTCCTTTCAACTCTAGCCCCGTACTCGAAAGAGACCAGCAAACCCAGTCAGCACCTGTCAATCCCTTTGCTGGTGCATCCAGCAAAAAGCCACAAACCTCAAAATACCCACCTCGGGGCCAGAGGGTGTTTACCCCACTGTACATGTCACTATCAGCGGCCTTGAGGGTCCTAATAAAAAAGGGGCACCTGAAACCCCTAGAGCTACGGCCATTGCCAAATAAACTCCCTCTCTCCCATGATCCGACCAAGTATTGTGCCTTCCATCAAGTGGCCACGTCACTGATAGTTGTTACCGTCTTCGCCATGAAATACAAGATTGATTGATAAAGGAGTTATCGTCGCACCAGACCCTGCAAAGTCTATCGGCACTGGATCGGTGAACTTGGGGGATAATGTGATATGATCAGGAGATGAACCACCTGCGGGCGGCGTTCAGTTTACTTCAGATGTGGTGGACGGCATGCACTGTTTTGAGCAATGTACAAATGCTGTTAATTTTTCTTTCTAACTTGGGTATTGGGTCAGTTTTGTTGTGTTGCTTTGAGTCTGTCTCCTTATTTTGAGTCAGTCTTTTTATTTCAGGTCTGTCTTGTTGTATCGAGTCAGTCCTGTTTTTGTTGAAGTCAGGTGATTCCGGGAATGTTACCTCAAACATCACTATCTTGTTTTGTGTTTGTCTTTTTGCTTTCTTTTGAGTCTGTTTCTGCCAGGGAGCCAGTTCTGCCAACAGATCTTGAATGAAACAACAGTAATTTTCACACTCTCGTGCTTGCTTCTACCTTGTGCCAGTTATGCCGGAAGTTCTGAATGAGACGGCAGTATTTGACTAAAAGCTGTGTCTTTTCTGTGCCTTGAATTCATTGTATTGACCTAAGTTTTTCAAAACTTTTTGAACATTGTGGTGAAAACAAAGAGGAAGGAATTTCTCGGGATTTGCAAAACTTTGATCAATTTGAGAGAAAGAGAGACACGCTAAGCCCTTAATGATTAAGATCATGCTTGTTAATGTGAGTACTGAGAAGGATCCTGGCTTGATCCAGATTGGTCCTACACTGTCTTCAGTGCGAGCGATTAGTCGCTTTCTTAAAAGATTTCAAAAAAATGTTTTGCGCAGTCCTGCGAAGACCTATGTGGAATTGCTCTTGAGATTGCATGGATTAGGATTGCTCTCAGCCTCGAGACTCGACCCCCTTTGCTTTCAAACCGTGAACCTGGAGTCAGAGTGTTCAACGGTCACCCGCAACATAAGGCCTGTGCGGCCGTATTTGAAGCAACCCTCGAATTAGAAGACAAAGATGTCAGATGTGCTCGAAGAGCCGAAGATGAGTCCTCTTGCAAATTAACAGCCACTGTCCTGGATACAGAGAGGCTTCAAAACCCTACAACCATTTGGCATGGACTTGTTACACTTTTACCCTTTGAGAGGCTCGCTGGGCCGAAAACCCAGAAGGGCGACCCAGGCAAAAGTTAGAGCAAGAGAAAAATACAAAAAAAGAAAAAAAAGAAAAAAAGAAAAATACAAGAAGAAAAGAAATGAATGATAAAAGAAAAAAAAAGAAAAAAAAAAGGGAAGAAAGAAGTAAAAAATAAAAATGAAGAGAAAAAGAAAAGAAGCTCGCAAGGTCGAAAACCCGCACGGGCGCCTTGGCAAAAGTTAGAGCGAAAAAAGAGAGAGGTTAAATACCCGAGTGTACCTTAACCCCGAACTACGTAAGGCTTGATTCCCATCTTTGGGATACGTAGGCAACTTCACTCTGAAGTCCAGCCGTAAAACAATTCAAATTCGACTATGTCCATATGATGGTTTTGATCATCTTTTCCTTCTCTATATCCGAGAGTCTGGTCGTGTTCGTCGCTCAGAGGACTGACTACAATGTGCTGCGACATCATTCAAACAAGGGGCAACTTTCCGTTGCCATTCAATGCGCTGCGGTGCCATTCAAACAAGGGGCAACTTTCCGTTGCCATGCAGCTCCCCTCAAGCAAGGGGCAATTTTCCTTCGAATCTGAGGTTGTGCATCTCGAGAGTGGGTTCTACGCTCGTTGAGCAGTGACCGTTTGCAAAAACAGTTTTTGGGAATTTTTACTGAGGTTGACTGATTGTCTCTAGAAAATTATTCCATTTTTTTCAAAACTGGACCGTTTTCTTGGACCCAAAAAAGGAAAATTTTCAGTGCTCATAGCCTGACTTGCATGATTTCAAATCAAAAATCGAACAAGCGTGTTAATCTAACTCTCATGTTGGTCAAAACTGTTTTAGTAGAAAGCAAAATAAAAAATAGTCAAAATGATGAACTAGGGGCACAGTTGAGTCAGGCTTCCTGTCTTTTCCCCGTCGCCAGCATACTTGCCAGAAAGGGCACAACTGAAGTCAACAACAAAATGCAGAAAGCTCTCTCATCCTCCGAGCAACGAGGTATCAAGCCAAGTGCGAAGCACGAACTGGAATGGATCAGGATATTCCACTTCCTCATCTGGACAGATCTAACCACGTCCAAACTCCCCAGCAGGCATCATCAACCGATGTTAGCTGCAGATTTGCTACACACCCAGTTGTAGCACAACCCCTCTGTGGGAGAAACTCACTGTTGTGAACAAAATCTAGCAGGATGCTAGGGGCAAGAGCCCGCAACTTCTTGTCTATCCACCAACCAATCTGGGGAGGGATGAAAAAATGAGAGATTGAAGAATAGAGAGATGTGCGCTGAGAGAAAAAGTGAGGAAAAGGGCTTTTTCAGAAAAATAGAGCTTGAGGGCCGAGTGATGTGAGATCACAAATGAGAAAGGGTGGGAAACACTACCCGGTGAAATAGGCTCCTGTGCATGTCTGAGTGTCGTGTCTTTTTGTTTTATCCGATTCTTGTTTTGAGTCGTCTCGAGTGTTACTCGACGTGTTTAGGTTGTTTACCCATGTTTTCCGTTGTTGAGTCTTTTTCGTTGTGTTCAGTTGTAGGCTCAATACCCGTCGTCGAGAGCTCATTTTCTCAATTTCAAAAATGATTTGTTGTGTGCTCAGAGTGCTGTGCCATTCTCCACATTTGTGCAAAAAAAGGAATTTGTTCTTTCAAAAACTGTAGAGTTTAACCCAGGTCATGTGAGAACAGTAAAATCAGGATCTATCTGAAGCTATATAGGTTCCACACTGCAAAGCAAAAGAAAAGAGGGAAAATCGAAGCATCTGAGTGTGTTTCACCTCCAGCAAATTCCGTGGGATGCACCCCGTCAAGCCTTGTCAATGCTCCGAAGTATGGGTGTGCCTCTACCTCAAGCTCAAAATGTTTCTGCAGAAGTATCAACTCATGTCTCCGATGCGTAGCTCATTGTCAGTTTGCATGCACGAGTCGTATCCTTTTGGAATCTATTGTGACTCCTCCGAGAGGTAAATCGGAGGTTGCGTTTGAATTGGTCTCGTTAAGGCGTGTATTTCTTATTCAACATTTTATTTCAAACACACTGTTGAGATTGCATCGAATATGCATTGATTATTGTGCACAGAATGTGTATACACACTCGTCCCACTTGCATTATGCTGCATGTTCCAATTGCATTGTTATGCACCCACTTCATTTGCATCGTGATGCACATCCCAGTTGCATTGTTATGCACTCATTTCACTTGCGTTGTCATGCATGTTTCGCCTACATTGTTGTGCGCCTTTTTACTTGCGTTGTTGTTCTTTCCTCTCTCGCGTGTACTACGCTGAGAGGTTTCTTTTTGCTTTTCTCTTTCCTCTCTCGCGTGTACTACGCTGAGAGGTTTCTTTTTGCTTTTCTCTTTCCTCTCTCGCATGTACTACGCTGAGAGGTTTCTTTTTGCTTTCCTCTTTCCTCTCTCGCGTGTACTACGCTGAGAGGTTTCTTTTTGCTTTCCTCTTTCCTCTCTCGCGTGTACTACGCTGAGAGGTTTTTTTTCGTTTTTTCCCTTTCCTCTCTCGTGTGTACTACGCTGAATGGCTTTTCTCTTTCCTCTCTCACGTGTACTACGCTGAGAGGTTTCTTTTTGCTTTTTCTCTTTCCTCTCTCGCGTGTACTACGCTGATGAGGTTTCTCTTTGCCTTTCCTTCTTCTCTTGCGTGTACTACGCTGAGAAATTTTATCCTTCTTCTCTTGCGTGTACTACGCTGAGAAATTTTATCTTTCTTCTCTCGCGTGTACTACGCTGAGAAGTGTTACTCTTTCCTCTCCTGTGTACGATACGCTAAGAGATGTTGTGCTTGAGACTCCGGGTATTCTCGGTAGTCGCTTTTAGCCTTCTCCGTGTGAGACGCCGTGAGAATTGCTTAATTCTCTTTCATCCTTTCTGCATGAGATGTAGTTTGGTTCATGTTTATTTGCTTGCATAGCATTCGCTTAAAATGTTGCATTTATTTTGCATAATTGCTTCATCACAGCATCCTTTGCATGATCATAAGTTATGCACTTGCATTGTGCATCACTTCGCATCCTGCCCCCGAACTACGCTGGTTTGATTCCATGCAAAGGGATACGTAGGCAGTCTGCGGGCACAACCATTTATCTATCTATATTTTGTTTGTTTGTCCAAGTCTTCGGCCTTATCAAAAATGGGTCGTCTCTGGGCTTTGACATTCACTCCCGTCATTGTTATGACTTTCAAGTTCTGTCAAAGAGGGGCAACTGTAGATACCCCATTTTTGACCACCCTCGAGACTTGGGCGTTACTGATGGTTTGCTCGGTGATGAAAGGTGTGCAGGGGAAAGGTTCAATTTCTTCAGCAAGGAGAGAGAGAAATCTCAACTTCACACCCCATTTTGGACCAAAATTATTTTGGATGGTTTTTAGACCTTAAAACCCTCTCTTTCAAAACATTTTTTAAATTAAATTCCCACGATGTTCCGACGCTCGCATTTCGGTAAATGTTGCGCTTTTCGGTAAACCGAGCAAGGACAAAGTGGAGATGAATGAAAGAGAGATGAAATCTTTGAAAAATCTTTCAAAACACCTTACTTAGGGGTTTGAAGTTGAAGAAAAGAGGAGAAGATGGGGGAAACCAAGTTGGAGAAGAAGTTCGGCATGAATCCGTGTAAGAGAAAGACGAGCGGTCATCGCTAAATCAAGCTCATCTGTCTATACACTTGGAGTTGAGCTATGAGGCCACCATCGTTGAAAAGAAGACTTCTGAGGCTTCATTTTGCACTCAAGAATCTCTCAAATCCAAGTCCGGGTGGGGGAGATATGGTTGGTTGAAGTTGGGCATCATCCCGGTTGGATCGAATCTGCGCGGCTTCACCAAAAAGGGCATAACTTTTTCCACAGAAGGAATTTTAATGCAAGGTTTGTGCCATTGGAAAGCTAACTTCCGGGGCTTCAATTTGGATGCCCACCAGCACTTTTTTGACCTCATCGGCCACCCATCGGCACTGTATTTATCCGACCGGCCAGTATAAATTGCAGGTCGGCAATATATTGTGCCGACCGGCAATTTATTTGGCCGATGACCCTTTTTCTTGGCCAATTTGACCCTTTTGACTCTTGCAGACATGGTGCATGCCAGCTGTGCCAGCTGGGATGCACAGACCCGACCCCTCATGCATATATGTGGCCATTTTGCACCCTTTTGAGCCTTTTGACCCCCCCTTTTGCTTCTAGAAGCTTGAACCCTTTGGCCAAGCTTCTTGGAGAAGCTTGGCCAGCTGTTTTAGCTTCTCCAAGAAGCCTTGAGCCATTTGCACCCTTTGCCCCTTTCATTTAGCTTCTTGGAGAAGCTTGGAGCCTTTGCCTTTGCTTATATAAAGAGCTCTCCTCCTCCATTGTTGAGGGTTGGAGATTTTGAGCAAGAAACCAGAAGATATACTGATATATTGATATATACACATATACCCACCTCCCTCTCTATATCTATCTTATCCAAGCCTCCAAACACCATTGTTCTTGCACCATTTGCCCTACAACACTAGCACAACACCTCCATCCTCCATTCCAGCACTTGGGAGGCCATTTGCAGAGCTTAGGAGCACCTAAACTTGGTCCAAGGGGTGCTGGTTTGCTGTTCTTCAAGGGTAAGCATCCATTTCCCGTAAACTTGCATTTTTTAGCTTCATTGGTTAGCCTTATTCACAAGTATTTTTGGGTTTCGATGTAAACTGTAAAGAGGCTTGTTTTGAGCCCTTCTTCAACATTGAAGGACTCAACACTGTTGGGGACCTCCATGTATGACTTGCTTCATTACCCCTCTTTGGTCCCCATTTTTGCATGTTTGTTTAGCTTATCTTTCTTCTGTTTTTCGGCCATTATCAAACTGAGAGTGGCCATATTTTGACCCCCTTGTCATGTTTCATTAAGGGTCTTTGGCTTTTTGATGAATTTTTTGTATACTTCATGTTATAGCCCTTTGTTGGCCTATTTCTTGCATAGCATCTTTGGCATATTTGTATACTGATTTGGGGGTTGTCATCTACTGAACGTAGTCATATTTTTGGTCCCTCTTCAGTGTTGTAGAAGGGTCTTTTTCTGTTTGGGCTTTGCATCTTACACTTGCTTTGTAATGCTCTACTTTGTCTAGAAATGTGTCATGGGTTTTAGCCTTGTATATCCTCATGTTTTGACTTCACTTATTGAAGCTTTTGGCAATGATTTGTCTTTTTTTAGGTCTGTTGGCCACTGGTTTTACCATTTTTGGCATGCTTAATGTAGTTGCTTTGCATTGTTGCTTGTAAGCCTTGAGGATGTGATCCATGTATATGCGTTGGATAGGTTATTTAGATGATTTGGAATCATTTAATATGTTATTTCAGTCCCCATACCAGGTTTATATGTCTCCATTTGTCATGCCTTTCATGCTTTGAAGTATTGGTCTCTTATGCTTTAAAAAGGGTGTTGTGCATGCTTGCATGTTTAGAGCATTTTGGGGCTGTCATACCAAGGTTTTTGGGTGTATTTATGCATGATGGAACTCTGTTTTTGCTTACATAATTCATGTCATGAGTGGTCTTGGTAATGGTGGAGGAGTGTTCCCTTTTGGTGCCCTAGACTTGGCCCCATTTGGTTTGCATATTGGCATGTACATTGGTCGCAATCTTGGGTGTTTTGCCACTGTTTTGGGTTGGTTTGAGGGCTGCCCCATTGTAATTAAATCCACCATTGCATGCTTGCCTCATGTTTGTTGCTTAATTGATTCATTAAGTGTTGCTACATGTTAGTCCTATCGCCTAAATTGCCCATGTTTGCATTGCATTTGCACCTTGCATGTTGCATTACATTTGGCATGTTGGCATTTTAGTATTAGGTTGCATCATGGAGCCATGTTTGCATAACATGCATTGCATTACTTGGTTTGGGGTGTCAAACCAAGTGTAAGGGTTGAGATGAGTTCATACTACAAGTGATGCAACTTGTCTCAACTCATGGTCACTAAGGCCCTTGATCTTGACATGATAGGGACTTAGTTCTCATTTGTGTGTTGCATGCATATTGACATTGAAATGCAATCTTGGTTCCTTAGGCTATCATGCACCAAGATGCATAATTGATGGCCCAAGAACCAAGGGTCATGCTCCCTTGAGTCCCAAACATGATAGGGAAGCATTGGCCATGCTTACATATGCCTAAAAATTCATGCCATGCATTGCTTGTCTGCTGCTGCTGTCAAAACTGTCTCCTGCAGGAATTTTGTGCCGACCGCATTATATAGTGCCGACCGACACTATATGGGTGGCCGATAACATCATTGACAGCCGGTGACTATTGTACACGGCCGGTGGCCATCCCTCCCAGCCGATGATGTTCTGCAATGCTCATAGAAGGTTCTCTGGGACTTTGACAGTTTTCAGAGAAGAAAAGGCAGTAAAACAGAGGCAACAGTGGCATGGTGCGGGTTTCCGGGCAAGGCGGGCTCAAGCATGCATCATTCACGCACCCCGAGGCAGGGCTGCGGCCACCTCCTTTTTGCATTTAATTTGTTAATTAATTAGAAGTTTTGTAATAATTAATTTAGTATTCGGACTGTAATATTTATTTGGTCCCTCCGAGCGAGGGCGAATTTGTAATAAAGGTGGGTGTGTGTGTGTATGTCTTCCAACCTCACGTCTTTCTTCCCTTTTATTTACCTGCTTATGATGGTAGGTTAGGGCACGTTTAATTAGGCATACCGAATGATAGCATGCGTGCATCATTCGTCAGTATTTGCATGCACCGGGCTCGGTACATCACGCTAACTGCATTGTATTTCAATTCCAAATTGAATACGTGATAGTTGTAGCATTTCACATGCCATGTTTAGGGTTAGCCGAGCCTGCTCTAAACTGCATCTGTGTGTGTGTTGCATTAGCCACTTGACATGAACTAGGGTCATGCATGTTTGCTAACTAGTTTATTGTTTTGGCACGGAGTACTAGGTAAGTTTTTTATGCTTTAGCATCTCACATGCGTGTGAATGTTAACATGACAGTAGGCTTACCATGTGGCTAAATGCTTATATGAGATAAACTGATTGAATGCCTGTGAGTGGAGGTTGGATTGCTTGAGTTGGAAAAACTCGTTGAAATCCGTGTTTTAGCCTACTTGCGAGTAGCAAATTCCAAAGCCTTTTCAAAACAAACGGATATGCAATGCTTATTTCCAAATTAGGCAATCTAGTCTATACTTGTTGCTGTGCGCATAACATAGTAATTCTAGGCTAATAACCGGAATAAGAACACATAACGTTTTCAAAATCGGATATCATGGTTAGTAGAGGCCGGTCTTCGGACCGGGCGAAAGGGGGTGCTCATAGCTGACCTTCCCCGATCGTACCCAAGCTCCCGAGCCAAGACATTTGGTGATGACGGACACGTGGCCTTCGGCACCGAGTCAGGGTTTCCTAAATTTCCCATTTTAAAATATTTAGGTGGCGACTCTGTATCTGGCAAAGCAGTCCATGTTTGGCACTTTTTTTCAAAAATCTGTTTTTCTCAAAACGATTTGCCAGAGTTGGACTCTTTGGTTCAGATTAAGAACCGCAACAAAAATCGAGTCCGAACTGTAACGAGGTCCCCCGCGGGCTTGTTACAATATTACATACAAATAACTTTGGCCAACGAAACATTAGTGTAGAATAACAGGGCCTAACAAAACTGCCCTAGCATTCAAAGGCTTCTCCAAGTGCCTCACTGTCCTCAGGCTGACACAAGTTAAATGATATTGATGCTAGGACTGACCTCCAAATCAATTTTCCTACAGAATCAGACAAAATAACAGAGTGAGACAAGCTCAGTGAATAATAATACTTGAGCAGTTTAATAACCAACTTTAACCACAATGCATAACAGTGTATTCACAAATAAACTGAGATTCAAAAGTTAGTCTGATATGATTTTTACTTTCAGAACGGCCTTTGGCCTAATGTTACAGTTATAACAGAATGGCCTTTTGGCCCAGAATTATCAGAACGGCCTTTCGGCCCAGAACAACCTTACAGCCCAGAACAGCCTTTCGGCTCAGAACAGCCTTACGGCCCACAACAGCCTTTTGGCCCAGAACAGCCTTACGGCCCACAACAGCCTTTCGGCTCAGAACAGCCTTACGGCCCAGAGTAGCCTTTCGGCTCAGAACATACAAATATGTACGTGTATCTTGTCAACATTTCATTTTCATTGAGTTCCAATCAATACATACGCTAATATCGTAACTGACAGAAAACAGAATGTTATTAACAGACATTAGCGGTAAATAAATATACGTTCAAAGTACTATTACTCACAGTGATGGCATGCTAGTTCCTTCTGGAGTGTACCCTGCACACAATCATAACTTGCACATTAGTTCTCTTTCTTCTTAAATCATTGAGGAATCATTCTCTGTGTCATCACACTTCACATGAATTTTTAACCATCTTAAAATCATCAGAAAAATATTCTAAAAGTACTAGAGAGCCAAGCATGCAAAATAGAACAAACACATTTTTTTCCCGAAAATAAGTCCCCCGCTCGAGCGCCAATTTGGCCGCTCGAGCGTGCTGTACAATTTTAACAAAAATGCTGAGAGATCGATTTTTGCGCTCGAGCGGGAATTCCTCCGCTCGAGCGGACATGGTAATTTTAGAAAAACTGCTGAGAGGTTAACTTTTCCGCTCGAGCGGCCATGACCTCCGCTCGAGCGGCCGTGATCCTGGTTTGAGACAGCTCGATTTCAACCCAAAATTTAGCAACAACACTTCATTTTTTATGCAATCCAAGGTTAGATTACTGCAATATTCCAACCCTAACATCACCATAACATGGATTCTACCTTGAGCATGACAAATTAAGCAAGATTAGGAGTTTCCACAAGCCATCTCCCTCTCAAATTCCAAACTCACCAACCATAACCTTTTCAAAATTCCCATTATTTTGGGTTTACATAAACATAGGCAAATAGAGCTATCTAAGCTTCTAATTCAAACACATAATTGAACATTCTCATGGAATAACAAGGAATTAAGGTATAGATTCCCTCCATAACTCAATTTGGTTTATCAACATAAATCATCTCATAAAATCCTCACATCTACCATAACTTTCAAAACAAAAGAAGAATTCCCTACCAAGATCAAGAGAGAGAGACTAGATCAAGAAATTTTCCATACCTTGAGTTCAATCCACACAATCTTCACAAATTTCCCAAATTCTTCACTTGGAGGGCTTCTCTCCAACACTCACGATTTTTCCTCTTCTAAGTTGCTCACAGGAGATGTCTCTAAGTCCAAAAATATCTCAAAGTTGATATAAATCTATTTATTAATATAAAAAAGAGAATAAGACAAAATTTAATCGTTTAAGCATCCCGAAATTGAAATTTTGTAAACATACTTAATATTATCTAAAAATTATGCTGATCACAGATATATCATCAATTTTAGATAATTAAGCCGTTAAGGCTTCCAATTTCTGATTCAACTATTCTAGATGTAACAGATACTTTTCTTGTTCAACAGATAGACATCTTTTAAGCTTGGGATTTACTTACTTAACCATAATTCCACATAGAAATTCACCACAAGCATATAAATATACAGAATAAGGGGACTGAAAGTATACCAGGATCATAGACGAGGGTCGGGTTATTACAGTGTCACATCATACTCATCACATTGGAGTCTCATGTGTCACGTATAAGAAAAATACACTAAAGAGTTTTTTTTTAGAGTGCCACATCATACCCGCCACGTTGTCACGTTTGAGAAAAGTACACTAAGGAGTTTTTTTTTTTGAAAGTGTCACATCATACCCGTCACAATGTTACATTTTGTACACTAAAGAGCTTTTTTTTTTTTGAGTAAAAGTTTTTTAGTGTCGCATCATACCCACCACGTTGTCACATTTAGGAAAAGTACACAAAGGAGTTTTTTTATTTTTTTGGAGTGTCACATCATTCGAGTGTCACATTAATACCTGCCACATCGGAGTATATTTTTTTTAGAGTGTCACATAATACCCGCCACGTTGTCACGTTTGAGAAAAGTACACTAAGGAGTTTTTATTTTATTTTTTGAAGTGTCACATCATACCCGCCACGTTATTACATTAGAGAAAAATACACTAAAGAATTTTTATTTTTTTTAAGTGTCACATCATACCCGCCACGTTGTCACATTTAGGAAAAGTATACTAAATTATCTAAATTATTAATTAAAATATATTTATATCATTAAAAATTATTAATTGATTTGATTACTTATTAATAAAATAGACGATTTGTTATGAAATTACAAATCTCAGGAGGTGAAATGTATGCTCTAAAATTACAAGGGCGATTTATTTTTTAAGCAAATTTCAATAGGTGTATTTATAATTTACCTAATTTGAAATGATGTTTAGGCTTTGTGGACTCAATTTAATGCTTTTAGAGGATTACTAAATATATTAATATGTAATTTTAAATTGAGTATTAAGAAAATTCTAAATCACATCAACGTGACACATCAAACAAATTATATTTAATATAATACCCGTTATGAAATAATAGTTATATAATTTTTGTGAATTTAGTCATTAAATTTATTTACATTAAATCCCATAAATACAAGATAATTGTTGTGTGTCACGTGACTGTCATGACCCGAACCCGCCCCTTATGGGTTAAGGACATAACCAGCCAATAATCCTGAGATTACCTATGGCCTCAAACCAAATCAGGCGTAACTCATCAGAGTAAATGGGCCAAACGGAAGCAAAATTTAAAACTTTGTCCATAGAGTTGTGCTTACGTGGCACATCAAAGTAAACTATGCATATGTACATTAATAACCCACAAAAGAAACATAGTAGCATAAGGTTCTGTACAGATAGGATCATCAAAATCTAAGTCGACCCATGAAACTATATACAGACATATTCAAAGACTTCACCAACATGACAACATAAAACTAAATGACAAAAGGGCGAAGATGAGTCTTGTGCGTGAGACGCAAGGGCTGACTCTTCAAAACCTTTGTTGTTCCACACAGACTTCACTGGGGCTGGGTTTGGACTTCCCTTGGCTCATCTACAAACACATGAATGAGCGTAAGCGATAGCCCAGTGAATAATATCAAATAAAGAAGTTATACAAACGATATGTATAACAACATACTTCAAACGGCCTTGGGCCTAATTCATATTTCTATTTAACATATACGCACACAATTTAAATCAAGTGGCTGTAGTTTCAAACATACTGGCCTTTGGCCCATTCAGACTTTCATGTCAAACTGGCCTTTGGCCCATTCATTCATGTCAGACTGGCCTCTGGTCCATTCATTCATGTCAAACTGGCCTCTGGCCCATTCATTCATGTTAGATTGGCCTCTGGCCTGTTCATTCAATCATGTCAAACTAGCCTTTGGTCCATTCATTCATTCATTTATTTCTGACTGGCCTTCGGCCCATTCAGTTATTCATATCAAACATTTGTCCACAATTCAAACTAGCAACTTATAAGGCTTATAAGGACATAAGCAATTGAACAATGACAAGCTTCGAAATATCGATATTACTCACAGTGATCGGTTGGTTGGTTTGCCTTGGAGCTTGACCCTACACATCACATAGCACATACGGGTCATAAACGATTCAATCCGTTCCTTAATTCACATATTCCTCTTTAGGCTTCATTCTTATCTCTTTAACTCAATTACAATGCTCAATGCATGCCTAAGAGTGCTTACAAGTGAAAGAGGACGGAAAACGAAACACAGAACACGCAAACAAAATTTCAGAAAACAGGGTCCCCGCTCGAGCGTGGACTTCCCTGCTCGAGCGGACCCAATAGGTCTGCAAAAGTGCTGGTTGTATCATTTTTACGCTCGAGCGGGAACTCGGACGCTCGAGCGGAAGTTCATCCTATGTAGCTCCCCGCTCGAGTGTGAACTTCCCCCGTGTAACACGTCCGCGAGGGACCTCGGTGCTACCGCTACAGTTCAGACTCAATTTGTCACGGTTCTAAATCTTGAACCAAAGAGTCCAAATCCGGCAAATTGTTTTTGAGAAAACAGATTTTTGAAAGAAGTGCCAAACATTGACTGCTTCGCCAGATATAGAGTCGCCACCTAAATATTTTTTTATGAGGGAATTTAGGAAACCCTAACTCGGTGTCCAAAGGCCACATGTCCGTCATCACCAGAGTTGCCTCGGCTCGGGAACTTGGGTACGATTAGGAAGGTCAGCTATGAGCACCCCTCTCACCCGATCCGAAGATCGGCCTCTACTAACCGTGATATCCAATTTTGAAAACGTTATGTGTTCTTATTCCGGTTATTAGCCTAGATTTACTATGTTATGCGCACAGCAAACAAGTATAGACCGAATCACCTAAATTGGAACAAAACATTACATGTTGGTTTTGAAGAAAAATGGTTTGCTACTCGCAAGCAGGCTAAAATGCAGATTTCGCTACCCTCAAGTGGGCTTTTAGAAAAGGTGTTTTTGCCACTATCCAGTGGGCTTAAGATTCACAGTTTTAATGCATTATTCCAATTTAGGTAATTTGACCTCCATCCACATGCATTCAAGCAGTTATATCACATAAGCAGCTAGCCTCATGGTAATCATGCTATTATGGCAACACTCACACGCATGCGGTATGCTAAAGCATAAAAGCTTACCTAGTACTCCAAGCCAAAACAGAAACTAGTTAGTAATCACATGCATGATCCTAGTTCATGTTTAAAATGGCTAATGCAACACATGCAAAGATGCAATCTAGACAGGCTCGGCTATCCTAAACATGGCATGTGAAATGCAACAGATAACACGTATTCAATTTGGAATTGAAATACAATGCAGTTAGTATGATGCGCCGAGCCCGGTGCATGCAAAACAGATGAATGATGCAAACATGCTATCATACTGTATGCTAATCTAACCATCATAAGCGAGTAAATAAAAGGGAAGAAAGACGTGGGATTGGAAGACATACACACACTCACACACGCTTATTACACAATTACCCTCACTCAGAGGGATCAAAAGAATATACAGGCCAAATAACAAATCAACTATCCTAGCTAATTTATTATTACAGACCCTTAATTAATTAACAAATTAATTATAAAATTAAACTAAATGTGAAGCTTAAAGAGATTGCCGCAACTCTGCCTCGGAATGCACGAATGATGCATGTTTGACTCGTCTTGCCCGAAAACTCGCTGCCATAGCATTGCTGCCTCTGTTTTTACTGCCTAGCTCCTCTGAAAACTACACAAGTCTTAGGACAGATTCTATGCACACTGTGGAACACCACCAGCTGGGAGGAATGGCCACCGGCCATGGGAAATGGCCACAGGCCACTGATGAAGTTATCGGCCATTCATTGATGGCCGTCGGCACTGGAGATGGCCGGCCGGCCAAAATTTCCTGCAGAAATCAGTTTTGACAGCAACAGAGGGCAAGCAGTGTATGGCATGGAATTTTCAAGCAAATGTAAGCATGGTCACACTCCCTGTCATGCAATAGACTCAATGGAGCATGACCCTCGACTCTCGGGCCATCAATTATGCATGATGGCCTAATGAGCCAAGTTTGCAACTTAATGTAAAAATGCATGCAACAAACAAATGAAAGCCAACATCCTATCATATTGAGATCAAGGGTATCGACGACCGAGGGTTGAGAGGTGTTACATCACTTGAAGTATGAACACTTCTCAATCCTCATGCTTGGTTTGACACCCCAAACCAAGCAAAATGCAATGTATGCAATAGAGCTTCAAATATACCACATGTCTTAAACATGCAACATGAGGCTAAAGTACAAGGCATGCCAAATGCAAGGTAACCTAAGCATGCAAATGTAATGTATCACATCCTATCGTACAATGCAAGCATGAAACCGAAGGAATGCAATACAATCATGCAATGATGGACCTAAAACATGAAGGGGCAGACCTCAGCCCACCCCCCAAAATAGTGACAAAAGATGCTTAAAATGATGGATAAAGACTCATGTAAGCATGCACACCGATAGGCTCAAGGCTAAGGCATAATAAAGGAGCATTCCACCACCACTACCCCAAGCAAGCATGGCATGAGCTATACAACTAAAACAAAGTTTTAATGCATCAAAATAAGTCCTAAAACCCACTGTTATGACAGCTCAAATGACCCAAACACATAGGCATACACATTGCTCATTTCAAGGCATAAAAGGACACACCTTCAAAGCATGAAAGTGGTAATGAATGCAAGCATACAAGCATGGTTTAGGGACTGAAATGGCATGTTAAGTGATTCCAAATCACTGAAATAGCCTAACCAATCTATGCGAAGGACTCACACACCCGATGCTAACATGCTAGAATGCAAAGAGGACATACAAGGCATATCAAATACGACCAAACCAGCACCTAACAGACCTCAAACATGGCAAAATATGACCAAGAACTTCACAAAGCAAGACCAAAATATGAGAGCATGGTAGTCAAATGACATGAGACACTTCTAGGCAAAATGGAGGAGTACAAAGCAAGTGTATAATGCATGCTAAAGGTCAACAAACCAACATAGGACAGAGGTATAATATGACCCAAAACACCCAAAAAGCCTCTAAAAAGGAGTCATAAACAACTAAGCATGCATGCTACCATATTGAGCCAAAAATGAGGGCAAAAGAGAGACCAAGGGAGAGGGGTGTCCCTCCCCTATGCAAGACCTCAAAACCCCTTCTTCACCACTGAAAATCCACTGGATTTCAGTGGTGAGAAGGCCAACACGCAAGAGTAACCAAAGCTTAATAATGAAAGCACCAAAAGGGCCAAACAAGGCCCAAGAGGGGGAGGTCAACCCCCAACACCAAAACAACCTTAATGAAAGATCTCAAGCATGCAAATACAAGTTTTTTTTTTTCAGTTATAAACAAAGCCTAAAACAATAAGCAAGATAGGCAAAAGTCTAATGCAAGATTGGGGAATCTAAAGTAAAGGAGTTACCCTTGAAGAACCCTTGATGAACAGCAAATGCAGCCCCCTTCTTTTGATCAAAACTAGTCCAAAACTTCAAGAACAAACCCTCAAAGCCTCTCAAGGTCGAAGTATGGTGTAATGGTGTGTGTCTTAGTGCAAAACTAAGGTCAAAACACACTTTTAGGCCACAAAACACACACAAAAGAGAAGAGAGAGAGAGAAATCTAGAGAGATAAGATGTATCTAACAGATATATATGTATAAGCTCTGGTTTTTTTTGTTCAACCCCTAACAATGAAGGAGGAGAGGCCCTTATATAGGCAAAGGAAATGGTTTGGAGCTTCTCAAAGAAGCTAAACAAGAAAGGGGCAAAGGGGGCAAGGGGGTCAAGGCTTCTTGAGGAAGCCATGACAAAGGGTCAAGCTTCCTCAAGAAGCTTGACCAAAGGGTTCAACCTTCTAGAAGGAAAAGGAGTGCAAAGGCTCAAAATAGCCACACCCGTGCATGGGGAGTAGGGTCTGTGCATCCCAGCTGGCACAGCTGGCATGCACCATACCTGAAGGGTGCAAAAGGGGCACACCGGCCAGTAAAAGAGGTCACCGGCCAAACAGATGGCCGGCCGGCCACACTGAATGCCGACCGGCCAATGGTATACTTCACCAATGGCCGGTAGCCTCAAAACATGGCCGATGGCCTCAAGCCACAGCCGGTGGGTGTCAGGGGTAGCTAACAAGCTACTCTATACCCTTAGAAACAAAAACACAAGTGTTTGGTGTAAAACCGAACACAGAACAGTCGAGACCTCCGGGAACTCAAAACGAAACACGAACATGAGTAATCACCGAGTGTTCCAGCGGTGATGTCCAAGTCTTGAGGACGGTCAAAAATGGGGTGTCTACAGTTGCCCCTCTTTGACAAAACTTGAAAGTCATAACAATGACGGGAGTGATTGTCAAAGCCCAGAGACGACCCATTTTTGACAAGGCCAAAGACTTAGACAAGGCACACAAGCTGCAGATAAATATGCGCCGACGGCAAGGGCAAAATGCAAGACAATACACAAAGCCGAACATAACTTATGATCATGCAAAGAAAGCTGTAATGAAGCAAAACATGCGACAGTTTTAAGCTGGCATACACAAATCCAACTACACTACAATGTAGAAGGGATGTAAGAGAATGTAAGAGAATTATGCAATTCTCGCTACGTTTCACACGGAGAGTACAATACCCGTGCAGTTCGTCTGGTTGCACCAGCTTCAAATGAACCGTACATACAATATCGTGGCTGAAAAAGAAAGCAAACTTAACAGGTATAATATTGTTAGCAACATGCACATTAATGCAATTGAAAGTGCGTGACAACGTAAAGCAAGTGGGAAGCATAACAATGCCGTGAAGGCGCAAACACATGTAAGTAAAGAACACGCGACAACGTGCACAATGTGTGTAAAAAGGAAACTTGAACACATGTAAGTAAAGCGTTACATGTATGCAAGCAATGTGTATAAAGGAGATTGAACACATGTAAATAAAGCATAACGCGACAACGCATGCAATGTGTATAAAGGAGACTGAACACATGTAAGTGACGCATAACGCGATAACGCATGCAATGTGTATAAAAGGAACATGAAATTGAACACGTGTAAGTAAAGAAATGCACGTATGCACGCAATGTGTATAGAAACTTGAAATTGAACACATGTAAGTAAAGCATAATGCGACAATGCATGCAATGTGTATAAAGGGAACTCGAAATTGAACACATGTAAGTAAAGCATAACGCACGTATGCAACGCATGTGTATAAAAGGAATGAAATTGAACACATGTAAGTAAAGCAATGCACGTATGCACGCAATGTGTATAGAAACTTGAAATTGAACACATGTAAGTAAAGCAATGCACGTATGCACGCAATGTATATAGAAACTTGAAATTGAACACATGTAAGTAAAACAATGCACGTATGCACACAATGTGTATAGAAACTTGAAATTGAACACATGTAAGTAAAGTAATGCACGTATGCACGCAATGTGTATAGAAACTTGAAATTGAACACATGTAAATCAAGCAATGCACGTATGCACGCAACGTGTATAGAAACTTGAAATTGAACACATGTAAGTAAGGCAATGAACGTATGCACGCAATGTGTATAGCAGGAAAAGAGGGATAGATTCAACTTGAAGTATGGTAAAGACATGTTATTCATGGTGTTGAAATGCAAAACACTGTAGCGTAGTATAGTTGAAGTGATTTGCAGAACTCGTAAGAGACGAAAAGGATACCAGGAGGGATGCTCCTTGCGCGCACCGGGCACTACTCGTAGAAGTCATGGCCTGAGGTCAACTCGAAGGTCTACTCACGTTCCGAAAGTGCACTTTCTCAGACTACCTTGAGTGATGAAGGTGCCAAACCATATAATTGACCCGAACAAGGGCGCAGGAGGTGTATCAACCGCAAGGGGGGGTTACCGGTATCAATTCCGATACTCTACTGCTGCTCCTTCTGCTTTACTTTCCTTTTTACTGGTAGTTTAAGCACATTGCACTGCCTCAGGTAGGTTTTACCTTTTCAAAATTGTGTATATTTTTCGCAAAAGACATGATGGAAATGAAACAACTATTTTGTTCAAAAGATGTTACATTTGCACGTTCTATGCATCGCATCGCATGGAATCACATAACCACGTGAATGAAATTCGTTTGGAAAATAGAGCATTCGCATCGTAATAATCAAGTAGTGAACCAACTTACAACTTGATAAGCAAAACAGAGTGACTCGATATAACCACCGAAGTGCGATTACAACTCGATAAGCAAATCAAAGACTTAAAGAGAGTGAAATACAACTCGATAAGCAAATGTACAACAACTCGATAAGTAAATAGGCGTGACTCTGCAAGAATCGATCACCGGAGGGCATTGGAGGTGGTGGAATTCCCCAATCCTCAGCATAAACAGCTCAGGGAACAAGAAGGAAGACCACCAGCCAGAGATAAAGGCCATCGGCCATGCGAAATGGCCATCGGCCAGCAACTTTGATCAATCGGCCAAAAGTGGTGGCAGGTCGGCACTATATTTGGCCGGCCGGCCATGAATTGTCAGAACCAGCAGAATGCTGACATCTGTCCTCCACTCACCTTATCTTCTACAAAAGGGCCTCAGCTTCGTGGTTCTTCTCAATTCAACACTGATTTGCTCCAAATGGAAGCGCTTCTTGCCCAAAATCTTACAACTTGGATTAACAACTTGGATGGCTCGGAAAAGCTGAATTTCCGGGGCTTTGGCATAAACACTATTCACTCTGAGTCGTACTCTGCTGCACCTTCCGTTTCTCTATGCCGCGGCGAGGTTTTGGAATCCGGTGACACACGTCTTTAGCTTTAGCGGGCAAGAGGTGTGTCCTACCTTTGAAGATTTCCAAGCTTTAATGGAGTCCGAGCACAACGAAGAGATCCTGCCCCAACTTCGTTTTGGCTATGCCCAAGCCTTAGGGCAAATGTGTGGGCTCTCAATACCCGACGCTCGATCTTTGATTTATGACGGAATGCTAGATATTTCGAGTTTGATTTGCCGTTTTTCTGATGCCGATGACCGCGGCGACTGTCATTGGCAAGGTTCTCGGCAACACGCTTTGTTTGTGCATGCTATCTCATTTCTTACTTGCCTCAGGCTCCGGAGGATCTAGTGTCCGGTTATCGAGGTTGCCCAAGGTTTCAAGGAGGGTAAGAGTTGCATCGCCATGACTTTGGCTGAGACGTTGATGGGCTTGGATGCTTTCTATCGTCGCGAAACGACCAAATTTGCGAGGAGTCCACTACTAATGCAGGTAAGGTTTCCCACCCAATCTCTCATATGTGTTGCTTACATCACTCGGCCCTCAAGCTCGGTTTTTCACAAAACCCTTTTCTCACTTTTCTCTCATCGTATATCTCTTTATTCTTTATTCTCTCTCATTTTTCATCCCTTTCCAGGTGTGGTTGATGGACAAGTTGCAGGTTATGGACTCTTGCCCAACGTACTCAGCTCAAGGTTACTTCTTTAGGCAACGCCTACTCGATGCCCTTGATGAGGGTTGGTGGTTTGATTGGATGCGTAGCTTGTCCGCAGACCGCATTGCTTGGCGGTGCCCTTGGCTCAATCTACCGGCAATGGGCTATAGCATGACTCGCCAACCCGGGATTCAGCTGATTGGCTTGACTCACTGTGTGTTCTACTTCCCATTCCGATTTCACAGCGCCAATTTGGTCATGATCAGACTTGTCCACCAGAAGGGATAGAGTACCCGGCTACATTCCCGATCCGAGGCGCACAGCTTGCTCGGTATACGACAGCATGGAGGACTAGAGACTCCTGGCCCCCGCTCCAACTTTCAATTGCGCTTTGTCTGATGAGTGCATAGATTGGCTTAATGAGGAGGCACAGATCGGGCCCAGCTTGGCACTAGAGGTTTCGATCGACTCGGGGAGGGGGCGCAGGAACACCTGACTTATCTATGCCCCGGATTTATTGCCTTATTAGTACTTTCAAGTTTTCTTTATGAATAAAAGCAACTTCAATTTGTATGCAAGAGCAGGAGAACTCTATATTGAAATCAACGAAATTGAAGGTTGTGGTACTGAAAATTTCCCGTTTTGGTCCAGAAATGGTCTTAGTTGTAAAAAGATTAATTTGAACAAAGTCAACTTTTATTAAAACTTTTCAAAACTATTTTCGGTATGGATCAAAACTGGACACGCCTGAGATTTTCACTGAGATGCACAACCCCGGATCCCAGCAAGGAAAGTTGCCCCTAGTCTGAATAGTACCACGGCACTGCACAGCAAAAAAAAGTTGCCCCTAGTCTGAATATCACTGCACCGGAGATTACAATCAAAGCTTCTGAATGCTGAACAGACCAAGATGACCGAGACATCAAATGGACAGAGTTGATCGGGGAAAATTTTATGGCTGGACTTCAGGATGAAGTTGCCTACGTATCCCAAAGATGGGAATCAAGCCTTACGTAGTTCAGGCTTGGGTTCACTCGGGTATTTTCACTCTCCTTTTGCGCTCTAACTTTTGCCAAGGCTGCCCTTTGCGGGTTTTCAACCTTGCGAGCTCAGTTTTTATAATTTCAAATTTTTCAATGCTCTAATTTTTGCCTAGGTCGCCCTTTCGGGTTTTCAGCCTAGCGAGCCTCTCAGGGGTAATATTTCTTCAACTTGTCCATGTTGATCGGCTGCCAGAACTCTAGGCCATCTAGGTCCATCAGAACCACAGCTCCACCTGACCAGATAGACTTAATGATGTAGGGACCAGTCCAATTGGGTCTGAACTTGCCCCTTGGGCCATAGATGGGAGCTCGGTTGTCCTTAAGTACCAAATCTCCTTTTTTCAAATTCCTGGACTTAACCTTCTTGTTGAAAGCCCGGGCGATTCTGCACTGATAACCTTGAACATGGTACAGTGCTTTCAGTCTCCTCTCATCAAAGAGCATGAGTTCCTCAAACCTGCTCTGCTGCCAATCTGCTTCGGCTATTTGACACTTAGCCAATACTCGCAATGACGGAACCTCAATCTCGATAGGTAGAACGGCCTCCGTCCCATAAACCAATGAATACGGAGTCGCCCCAGTAGAAGTTCTAATTGAAGTCCGGTAGCCCCACAGAGCAAACGACAACTTATCCGGCCAGTCCCAGTAGGTTTCCACCATCTTCCGCAATATAAAATGGCACAAAATGGGGCCTTACAAGGCTTAAGAGGGGTCAAACAAGCCCAAAGCTTAAAGCACCATTAACAAACTATTTAGAGCACTAAAAAATAGAACTTTTATATGTTATACACAAAGCTCAAAAATAGTTGTAAGGTGGGAAAAAATACAATGTAAAAATGGGGAATAAAGGGACAAGCTTCTTACCCTTAAAGACCCTCTTCACCAATGGAGCTCCAGCAGCTTCTTTAGGTTGAAATTAGTCTAAAACCTCCAAAAATAACCCTCAAGGGCCTCAGCTCCAAGGGATGGTGTGATGGTGGGTGTTTGTGAGCAAAAGTAAGACAAAACACACACAAGAGAGAGAGATATAGAGATAGGATATGAACAAACCCTAACCCTAGAACTCAAACCCTAAAAAAAGCTGTCTAAAAATGTCTAACCTCCACCAAGAGAGAAAAAGGCTCCTCTTTATAGAGCTTTAGTCTTGTAAGCTTACAAGACAAGCCTCTAAAGAGAGAGATCCCTTCATACATGTGTATGGAGGGGAGCTAAGTGCATGCCAGCTGCACCAAAAATATCTGCAAAAGCAGATGCACAGTAGTCGGCCGGCCAAAAATGCAATTGACCAAAAAAAGATGGCCGGCCAGCCATCTATAGTACCGGCCGGCCAAATATTTGGCCGGTGGCAACAAAACACAGCCGGTGGCCTCAAGCCCTGGCCGGTGATGGGTGGGGATGGTCTACAAGCCCTACCCTGCCTCTCAAAGGCAAAACACAAGTGTTTGGTGCCAAACCAACCACAAAGCAGTCGAGTCGAGAGATCCTGAGGCGAGGCGCGCTGCCAAGGCCTCCGGGAACTCAAGATGAACACAAACATGGATGATCACCGAGTGTTCAAGCGGTGACGTCCAAGTCTTGAGGACGGTCAAAAATGGGGTGTCTACAGTTGCCCCTCTTTGACAGAACTCAAAAGTCATAACAATGACGGGAGTGAATGTCAAAGCCCAGAGACGACCCATTTTTGACAAGGCCGAAGACTTAGACAAAGCATGCAAGACAAGCAAGATATGCGCCCGAAGGCAGAGGCAAAATGCAAGACAATGCACCAAGCCAAGCGTAACTTATGATCATGCAAAGAAAGCTGTAACAAAGCATAACAATGTAACAGTTTTAAGCTAGCATACACCAAACTACACTACAATGCAGAAAGGATGTAAGAGAATTATGCAATTCTCAATACGTCTCACTCGGAGGATACAATACCTGTCCAGTTCGTCTGGTTGCACCAGCCGCAAATGAACCGTACATACAATATCGTGCCTGCAAAGAAAACAACTTAACAGGTACGATGTTATTAGCAACATGCATGACAATGCAAAAATGAATGCAAAATGATATGCAATATATACAAAACTATGTATAAACAATGCAAAAGAAAATGCAATGCAATTGAATCATGATCCAATCATGAGCGGTTCGAAACCACACATATGTCAAATAGATTGATGGAAGTAACAAGTCCGTCTACCATAGAACGATCAATAGAACTATGAGTAATGTAGACGGACACAAGAACGAGTATCGGGGGGGGGGGATGACATAAGTGGGGAAACAACCCGCTAATGAAAGAACAATGATCCTAGTGATGGATGCAAAATTACACTACAATGTAATATTATATATATATAATATAATGAATATGCTGGGGAGGATGGCAATGGATAAGGCACGCGGGCCAAACCAAATCTTGCCTAGGAAAGGCATGTACACATATAAGCCGCGGCTAACATAGAACGGTCTACTGAACTATGCTTCGACGTGAAAAGTATGGGCACATACCAGACCAAGCTTAACATAGAAAGGCGTAAGCCATGGATGGAAGGTGATGCAGTGAATGCATGCAAGCTTACAATGCAATATCTACAAATATGCAATGGAATGGATATGGATACAATGGGTATGGCACGCGGGCCAAACCAAATCTTGCCTAGGAAAGGCATGGACGCAAACAAGCCGCGTCTAACATAGAACGGTCGACTGAACTATGTTTCTACGTGAAAAGTATGGGCACATACTAGACCAAGCTCAACATGGAAAGGCGCAAGCCATGGATGGAAGTGATGCAATGAATGCATGCAATCTACAATGCAATATCTACAAATATGCAATGCATGACTAATGCACTATACAATGTAATGCACTTCTTTTTCTGTTTTTGTTTTTGAAAATGATGCATGTTTTTTTTTTTCGTTGTTTTTGTTGTGCAAATGATGCATGAAATGCATGTTGCATGGAATGCGCGACAATGTAAGTCGCTTGAAATGCATGACAATGCATGAATTTTTTGTTTTGATGCGCGGCAACACGTGGCTTTTGAAATGCATGTGAATCCAAATGCGTGATGACACGTGTATGCAATGCATGACAATGCAAAGGATGACGTGTACTACGATGCATGTCGAAATGCAAACATCAACCGAGTTCAAGGTCTCGCCAGACCATGTTGCTAGGGAAATGCATAACAATGTAAGTGAACTGGAAATGCGCAACCACGTGCGGCTTTTGAAGATGCATGAAAAATGCATGAATTTTAAATGCGTGGCAACGCGCGGCTTTAGAAATGCATGACAATACAAACGAACTGTGCACATCAATGCACCAAAGGTCTTGCACCTTCCAAGGATTTAAGGTCTCCTAGACCGGGTGTACTTAAGGTCTCGACAGACCGCTCGTGTTTAAGGTCTCGCCAGATCGGGCAAATGCATGAATTTGTTATTCTAAATGCATGATTATACATGGTTTCGAAATGCGCGACAACGCGCGTCTTTTGAGATGCATGACAATGCATGTTGATGCAAGTGCGAAACAACGCATGTCTAATGCATATGAACCTGAATGCACAACCACGCGCGTCATTTGAAATGCATGACAATGCAATCGAGCGGGTTTAAGGTCTCGCCAGACCGGGTGTACAAGACAATATGAGTGAGGTGCGCCAAAATAGCGCGAACAATGAATGCATGCCAGATACAATGAGATGCGCAAAATAGCGTGATTGAAATACGGTGCACAAGACGGTGTGATGCGCTAAACAGCGTAATTGAATTGAAATGCACATGGGGCAACTTTTGAATCTCGTAAGAGACAAAGGGATACAAAAAGGATACACCTTGCACGGATTCGAGTGCCACGCATAGAAGACATGGTTTGAGGTCAAAACGGAGGCCGGTTGAGCTTCAGAAATGCCTTTTCTTTTACTATCTTGAGAAATGAAGGTCCCAAACCACAGATCTGACCCAAACAAGGTTGTAGGAGGCTCACCGGCCGAAAGGGGAAGCCACCGGCCATCCACCGGCTGGCCAAAAATGTAGCCGACCGGCCAAAAATGCCTGATTCGGGGCAGTTTTGACTTTTCGCCTTGGGTCTTTTAAAATAGGGTTTCAAACCTTATTTTACTCATTCTCCTTAACCGAAATTTGATCCCCTCTCTCTCTAAAGCATTTTTCTCTCCTCCTTTCTTTGTTATCTCGCGTTTCATGCCCGTTTCGTCGTTGGATTCGCGAAATTCTTCGCGTTTCGAACACTTTCATCCGAACATTTCTTTGTTTCGACGCTTCCTTTTCGACTTCCGCTTCTTGGGGTTTGTTTCCCCCAAGTTTTCCTTGATTTTCCCACATTTTCCACATTCTGGCTTTTTCGGCCATTTTCTGCCCTCCCGGGGTTGACTTTTCGGTTGACCCTTCGTATTCTAGCCCAGTTTTCCTTCTTCCGGCTATTTTCTCATCACTTTCAACATGGCCGACGATATTCCACGGGGTGGGACTCCCCCGGACCACGAGATGGATCCCGGGGTCGAGCTTCTCCCCCTGAGTGTTCGTCCTTTCGACTCGGCGACCTACCGGCCGGGGATTCACGTGCTACCTCCTGACGGTCTTCGTCAGTTTCGGAGTTTTGACAAGGCGATGCCTCCCGAGCTACTACTACGTGAGCCTACATCTCATCTGTCCTTCGGCGCTTCCGAGGTAACATTCCTTCCTCTCTTTTACTTTCTGCAATGTAGAACATTTAACTGCCAACTGCCATAGCCGATTATGTTCTTTAACTGCTCAGGTCTCAGATACACTGATGCACTGCATACTGTAGTTAACTGTGAAGACACTTGCAACTGATATTTGTTTGAAACTGACACATGCACACACACTGCACTGGCCTGAACCGCTCAAACACATTGACACAGCACACATTGTATTTCACTGCGAGCACACCGGCACTCGATATCTATTTGAATCTGAAAACATGCACACATGCTGTATTTGCACTGAACCACTTAAACACGCTGACACATCGCACGTTGTAGTTCACTGCAAGCACACCGGCACCCGATATCTGTTTGAATCAGAAAACTTGCACACATGCTGTATTTGTACCGAACCACCCAAACACGCTGACACATCACACGTTGTAGTTCATTGTAAGCACACTGGCACGTGGTATCTGTTTGAATCTTGAAAATATGTGCACATGCTGTATTTGCCTCAATTTTGCATGCCTTACAAAACTAGTATATTTAGCATCACTTCGCAACTGTTTGCTTGAAAACAGGGAGATTCCCATACCGTCCGGGGGTATGGGAACATCGCCGCTCGAGATTGGTACGCAAGCTACCCGACGCGGTTGGCCACATCGTGGCCCAGGCCGGTTTTGGCGCATTCTGCAGAGGACTATCTAGGCTGACCACGAGCAGGCCTCTCATCGCTGCTCTAGCGGAGAGGTGGTGGGACACCACCGACTCGTTCCACCTTTCTGCGACGGGAGACATGACGATGACTCCCTATGATTTCTCGATGCTCACAGGCATCGGGGTAGGGGGTGATCCGATCCCCTTTGGCACTGGTATGGACGAGTGGACCGCTGTTCAGATTCATCTGCTTGGTGAGGTGCCGCCTCTCGCTCGTCCAGGCTTCGTTCGATATTCCTGGTTCGAGGTGCAGTTCAGGGTTCAGCCAGCCCTAGTGAAGGAGGCTCTGATGACTCAGGAGGCTGTGGAGCGATATGCGTGCGGCTTTCTGATGTTCCTGCTGGGGACGACTATTTTCGCCGACCGGGCGAATACCGTGCCCCTCTGCTTGCTCAGCGCCCTTGTAGACGTCACCCGGATCTTGGACTATGACTGGGGTGGCGCCGCTCTGGCCACGCTTTACGGATATATGAGCTCGGCTTCCCGTGGCAGCGGACAGTTGCTCGGGGGCTACTGGCGCGCTTGGGAGGTACGTTTCCTTTTTTCTGCTTTTCTACTTTCTGTACTCTGTACACTGCACACACTGTAGTCTGCTTTACACTGGTTGTACACTACTCACACTGTACACCGTACACTGCACACTGCACAATACATGGCTCTGTTATTTCTACATTATTCTTGTATTCTGCTTTGTCTGATAAGCATACTGGCATTCACTCTGCAGTTGTGGGTCTACGCCTACTTTCCTAGACTAGCCCCAGTGCCAGACGCGGAGACCCCTCTCGTCGTCCCTTTCTCACGCCGTTTCGACGGGAGATGCGTGCGGAGGCCTCGGGAGACGTTTAGCTTCTTTCGTCGCTATTTTGACACCATCACCCCGGTCGAGGTATGTTTTACTTGCAGTTCATTTAAGCTTCGCTTTACACTGTATTTTCAATAATAGTTAGATAACAATCTGTATTTCATTTTCAGATCACCTAGCAGCCTTGGGCTCCATTGCCAGTGACGATTCGGGATCGATTTGCCGGCGCTGAGGAGACCTCGCGTTTCCGGATTTTGCTGGAGGGCCCGGTCTGTCGGGCTTGGTACCTGGGCGAGCGTTTCCTACGCCAGACCCTAGGGCTACTAGAGCAGATAGTCCTGGTTCACCCTCCGGAGCACATGAGGGAGACAAAGGCATAGGCGACTGCAGAGAGTACGTGGAGACATATATCATACGGCCTCTGAGCGGTGGTCGTCGGGTTGAGGGAGCGAGGCCCGTGGCGCCAGTAACTAGGGCAGGAGCATCGAGGAGAGCTCAGGTCCGTGGCAGGGATGGAGTTCAGAGACGACGGGAGGTTAGCTGGCCGGCTCTACCCACCTCGCTGACATACAGAGGGCAGGGTGGGGCGACCTACCAGATCCCCTTTGCTCCTCCTCCGGCTGATCACGAGTTGGTCGATTTCCATGACTTGCCTCCGGTATGTACTATTGTATTTTGCATCTTGCATTGTCATTTCATTTCTGTTTATTTGATATTCCGCAGAATACTGATTTATCTGATACTTTTGCAGGCTTCCTCCGAGTACACCCAGCAGTTCCTGGAGCTGAATGCCTCCATGATGGGGATGTTGCAGCAGACTTTCGACCTCCTGGCCCTCTACAGTATTTCGGTATGTTCTTCTAACCAGTCTCAAACCATATGTAAACTGTTTTACATAATCTGATGCACTACACAACACCTGATAAGCTACTCACGGATTCACTGTACTCATACACTGCTCACGGCATTCGTATTCTGTACTCATACATTGCATTCTGTACTGATAAATTGCTCACGGCATGTACACACTGTACTCATACATTGCATTCTGCACTGATAAACTGCTCATAGCATTTACATACTGTACTCATACACTACATTCTGCATTGGTCAACTGCTCGCAGCATACTGATGCCTTTGCCTTTTGTACTTTTCAGCCTCCCTTCCAGATTCCCACTGTAGGAGGTGTTCCAGCCAGACCGTCTATTCCTGCCGGAGGGAGAGATGAGGAGGGCAGAGTATTCCCCCGCACCAAGGCGGGGCGCACTTACGTCGGGAGTAGCTCACAGGCTCCAGTTCCAGATGATGATGATGATGAGTCAGAGGCGGAGTCATCGGAGGAGGAGACCGGAGACGGCTCGGACTCGGGCTCAGATAGTGATGCTCCTGATGATGCTCCTGGACCTTCGTCCAGGAAGAGGACTAGGAAGGACTCCCGGGCCTGAGATCTCTTGATATTGACACAACTTTTGCTGTTTTTCTTCTTCTTTGTACTTTTTCCTTTTTGTTGGTAGTTAGAGTACCTTGTACTGCCGCAGGCAGATTTTTGTTTCCAAAACTTATGTACTAGAAAAGGATGAGGAAATGAAACAAACTTTTTATCTAAAAAAGTGTTACATTTGTATATCTCATGCATTGCATCGCATCATATCATGTTACATCTCAATGTAAATGAAATTGATCTATTGTCTGAAAATTGAGCACTTGCACTGTAATAATCAGATAACTAACCAGCCAATAGCAAAAACAACCCAAGCAACCCACTGCTCCATTCTGAACACACAGCCCATACTCTACTAAGGATTGATCTGCATACAGCCCGTAACACGGCACTAGGTTCACTCTGCACACAGCAAACCCTGAACAAACAGCCCAATCTGACAACACGAACTACAAAGGCTGAAACCGGCTGAAGTTGAAGTGCACTCAGATGCCCCAAATTTTCCCTTTTCTTCTTTTGGTTCGCATACATGTAGAGAATGGCACAGCACTCTGAACATAAACGATTTTTTGAAATAAAGAAGGGTTTTCAATCGGGGTATCGAGCCTACAACTGAACGCAGCGAGAAAGACTCAAACAAAGGGTGCATGACCTAAACACAACGAGACACGCTCGGAAAAGACTCAAAACGAAAGTTGAGGTAAACAAGACAAGAGACACGACACACGGACGTGTTTACAAAAACAAAAGACCTCAGATCTCGAGGAGCCAGTTCCTCTGGGTATGTTTCCCACCCTTTCTGATTTGTGATTCTCACATCACTCGGCCCTCAGGCTCATTTTTTTTCTCTCAAAACCCTTTTCCTCACTTTTCTCTCGACTTACACCTCTCTATTCTCTATTCTCTCATTTTTTCATCCCTCCCCAGAGTGATTGATAGATGAATAGAAAGTCGTGGGTTCACGCCCAACCCTGTTAGCTCGCGACTATTTCTTCCGGTGACGTCGAGTCGGGCTTCCGGATAGGGAAAGCTTCTTCCGGTGAATAGGGTGCCTTTCTGGCAAGTATGTTGACGGCGGGGGAAAGACAGAATACCTGACTCAACTGTGCCCCTAGCTCATCACTTTGACCATTTTTTTTTTTTCTTCCTAAAACAGTTTTGACCAAAATGAGAGTTGGATTAACATACTTGTTCAGTTTTTGATTTGAAAATCATGCAAGTCAGGCCGTGAGCACTAAAAATTTTCCCTTTTTGGGTCAAAGAAAATGGTCCAGTTTTGGAAAATGAAATAGTTTTCGAGAAAATAGTCAACCTCAGTAAAAATTTCAAAAACTATTTTTGCAGACGGTCAATGCTCAACGAGCATGGAACCTACCCTCGAGATGTGCAACCTCGGATCGGAGGCAATGGAAAATTGCCCCTTGCTTGAAGGGGTATGGCAACGGAAAGTTGCCCCTGGTTTGGATGGCAACCTGTGGCAACTCACGGCAACGCATGGCAACACATGGCAACGGAAAGTTGCCCCTTGTTTAGATGATGCCGCATCATGCTGAAAACCAGTCCTCATCGGCGATGATTGCAAACAAACTTTTGGACGCGGAGAAGACGATGGTCTGAACCAATATATGGACACAGTCACTATGAGAGTGTTGGTGGCTGGACTTCAAGACGAAGTTGCCTACGTATCCCAAACATGGGAATCAAGCCTACGTAGTTCACGGTTGCAACCGAACTATCGGATTCAGAGAAGGCAAGGATGATCAAAACCATTGCATGGACTGAGGCGCTATGAAAGCGTTGGGGGCTGGACTTCAGGATGAAGTTGCCTACGTATCCCAAACATGGGAATCAAGACTTACGTAGTTCCGGGTAAGGTACACTCGGGTATTTTAACCTTCACTTTTTAGGCTCTAACTTTTGCCAAGGCGCCCAATGCGGGTTTTCGACCTTGCGAGCTTTTTTTTTTCAATCTTTTTCTTCTTCTTTTTTCAATCTTTTTCTCTCTCTTTTTTTTTTTTTTTTTGTATTTTTGTTACATTTTTTGTATTTTTCTCTTCTTTTTTTTTGTATTATTTTTCTTCTTGCTCTAACTTTTTCCTGGGTCGCCCTTCCGGGTTTTCGGCCCAGCGAGCCTCTCAAAGGGTAAAAGTGTAACAAGTCCATGCCAAATGGCTTTGAAATTGAAGCCCTCTGTATCCAGGAGAGTGACTGCTGTATTGATTTGTAGAAGTATTCATCTTCGGCTCTTCGAGCATATCTGACATCTTTCTGCCCCTAGTTCGAGGGTGCTTTGATCTGGCCACACAGGTCTCACATGGCGGTTGACCGTTGAATGTTCTGAATAGGTTCAAGGTACAAAACAAATGGATTGAATCTCGAGGCTGAGAGCGATCCTGAGGCTGCACAATCTCAAGAGCGATTCCACACAGGTCTTCACAGGGCTGCGCAAAACATTTTGTTTTTGAAAGTTTTTAAGAAAGCGACAAATCGCTCGCGCCGAAGATAGTATGGAACCAGTCTGGGTCAAGCCAGGGTCCTTCTCAGTACTCACGCTGATAGCCATGATTTCGTTCATTAAAGGCTTAGCATGCCTCTCCTTCTCTCAAATTGATCAAAGTTTTGCAAAACCCAAGGAATTCCTTCCTCTTCGTTTTTATCACCGCAGTGTTCAAAAAGGCTTTTTTGAAAAACTTAGGTCATTACAATGATTTTCAGGGCGCAAGAGAGCAGGTAGAATGTATTGTCGTTCCATCCGAATCCTCTGACATAATTAGCTCAAACTAAAAGCAAGTACGGAAACATGATATCCGCAACTGTTTCATTCAGATTTCCTGGTGCAATTGGCTCCACAACAGAGATAGACTCAAAAGAAAACAAAATGAGTAATTACAAAACAAAACGGTACTCGAGGCAACAACCCCGGAATCACCAGACATTCTATACAAGGGTACTGACTCGCTACAACGAGACAGACTTGTGAACAAAAAGGACTGACTCAAGACAAAGAGACAGACTCAAAACAAAACAAAAGACTGACTCGACACCCAAGCCAGAATTTACAAAAATAGCGTTCACAGACGCTCAAAAATGCGTGCCAGACGCTACATCAAAAATACGCCACGCGCCGTCCGCAGATAGTTCACTTCCTGATTACATACTTGCAGTATCAGTGTCCTCAAAATCCAATAACTGGGTAGTAACGGACTTGGCTGAGGTGGGCGGGAGGATAACCTCGTTGTCGATCAAATCCTGTACCTCATGATGGAGGCAGAAGCAATTATCGGTAGTATGACCGGTTTACTGGTGGTATGCGCAGTACAAAGCAGCATCATGTGTAGCAGGGATATTCTTTGGAAGAGGCCGAGGCTCCAAGGGTTTAAGATGCCCCCTCTCGGCAAGGATCTGAAGTGCCTTGGACAATGGCATGTAGAGAGCATGGAAGACCCTACACCCCCGGGGCAGTACTTTGAAGCCTGAGCACTCTTGCTAGACGCACCAGCAAAAGGGTCGGCAGGTGCCGCCTTGGCTTTCTGATCTTTCCCGGGTGCAGGGTTGGGAGTGGAAGGAACTGTTCTGGCATGACGGGGCCTATCCCGGTTTTCTGGCTGACTTGAACTACCCTCAGGCGGAGTGGGGAAAGCATCCTCCACAGCTTTCGCCATAACTGCAGATATCTGTTGCTTGTTCATCCCCCCAGCTTTCAAAGCCTCGACTGCCCACAGCAGTTGTTCGATGGGATCGACATCTGCCTTCATTTTGTCCTTACCTCTGGCCTCAGCCTGATCGAGGGTTTGTGTTGACGTTGATACGTCATTGCCATAGTTGGTGGCCATCTCCAGTTGGCTAAGTTCAATCACAATCCGTCCCAACAGCGGGGGCTCCTGGGCACAAAACTCCCGGCATATGGTACAGCTGGTGGCGAAGCTGACATTCCGTAAGCGAGATCCACCACGGACCTCTGGAGATCACCTATTATCCCCATTAGTTCAAATGTAGTAGGCTCGCGAGCCTGATATAGCTGGGAGGCCCAGACTGGGTGCACAACAGGTGACCTGGGTGGATGCGGCATGTCAACATTGGTCTCACTTTGCAGAGTGATTCCTTGATCTAGTGCAGCTGTCATAACCACGATCTCTTCCGAATTCCGCGTCATCATAAGTCCTGCCTCAGCAAGAGGGAACACTAGCTATTCTGTATCAGCTCTCTGAACTGAAAGGAAAAACAAGCAGCATTTTAGCCCAAACGGATCAAACACAGATGTAGCCGAACAACTGTACTCTATTACTGATTACTGTTCCTCAGAATCACTGCATCACTGCCCCAAAATTCTGAATCGGATACCCACAGATATAACTGATTCTCATAAACTGACACCGGTGCCCTCAACCCTGATACTCAAACTTGCAAACTGATATGCGCGTTCCTGTAGAGATATACTCTAAAAGCACATAGAAAGTAAAAGAGCCAAAACACCCCTATGTTGGGGTAGGGTTTCCCTGTTCTATTTTGTCAGGAGCTAGGGTTTCACTACGCACGCAGCGGCTTCAAACAACCTATATCGGGTAAGCAACCTGTCATAATTTGGAATGGTCACTATAGATTCCGAATATGCACTAGGTCGAATGGTCGAAAAGGGTGCCCCGGTAAAACCAGGGTTTGTGTTCCCATACTGGCAGAGCCCGCAACTGGTCAACCTTATGGCACGCTTCTCAAAGCGAGCCTCCGGTAAACCGCTGAGGAATAGCAGATGGCCAACATGGTGTCCTAGGCGCACCAATCCACATGCAACGCGAAGAAACACATAAGTGAAATCAAAACAGGATATCACGAGTTCGAGTCAAGCTCTCTAACTCCCCAGTGGAGTCGCCAGAAACTGTAACACGTCCGCGAGGGACCTCCGTGCCACAGTTCGGACTCTCGTTTTGTCACGGTTCTTAATCTGAACCAAAAGAGTCCAAATCCGGCAAATCATTTTGAGAAAACAGATTTTTGAAAGAAGTGCCAAACATGGACTACTTTGCCAGATACAGAGTCGCCACCTAAATATTTTTTTAATGGGGGAATTTAGGAAACCCTGACTTGGTGCCAAAGGCCACGTGTCCGTCATCACCAAAGTTGCCTCGGCTCGGGAGCTTGGGTATGATCGGGGAAGGTCAGCTATGAGCACCCCCTCTCGCCCGATCCGAAGATCGGCCTCTACTAACCATGATATCCGATTTTGAAAATGTTATGTGCTCTTATTCCAGTTATTAGCCTAGAATTACTATGTTATGCGCGCAGCAAACAAGTATAGACTAGATCGTCTAATTTGGAACGAAACATTGCATATCCGTTTGTTTGGAAAATGCTTTGGAATTTGCTACTCGCAAGTAGGCTAAAACACGGATTTCAATGAGTTGTCCCAACTCAAACAATCCAACCTTCACCCACAGGCATTCAGGCAGTTTAACACATAAGCATATAGTCACATGGCAAGCGTGCTGTCATGGTAGCATTCACACGCATGCGGTATGCTAAAGCATAAAATACTTACAATGTACTCCGTGCCAAAACAGTAAACCAGTTAGCAAATATGCGTGATCCTAGTTCATGTTAAAGTGGCTAATGCAACGCATACAGAATGTAATTAGGATAGGCTCAGCTAATCCTAAAATGGCATATGAAATGCACAGGTGACATGTATTCAAATTAGATTTGAAATACTTATGCAGTTAGCATGATGCGCCGAGCCCGGTGCATGCAATACTGATGAATGATGCACGCATGCATAGCATAAGGTATGCTAAATTAAATATGTCCTAAATCTAACCATTGTAAGCGGTTAAATAAAAGGGAGAAAGAAGTGGGGGTTGGAAGACATGCACACGAAGGGACCAAAAGAATAATACAATTTAACTAACTAACAAGCTAATTAAATATTACAGACAATTAAATTAATTAAGCAAATTAATTAATCTAAGAAAACAGTAAACAGTAGCCTCGGGGAGAGGGCTCAATGCACGCTCGGTTCCGCCCGGAAATCCACTTCCATGCTCAAGATGCCTCTGTTTTCCCTGCTCTGCTTCTCTGATGACTGCCAAAGTCTCAGGGTTTGCTCTTTGGATGCTAGGGAACACCACCAGCTGAAGGAGAGCACCACCGGCCATATAGAGTGGTCACCGGCCATAAATTTGATCCATCAGCCAACAATGATGGCCGGTCGGCACTGAAGATAGCCGGCCGGCCAAATCTTCCTGCAGAATCTGTGTTTGACAGCAGCAGAGGGCAAGACTTGGCATGGCAATGCATTTCAAGCAATGTATGCACCAATCACATCCCTTATCATGTTTATGACTCAAAGGGACATGGGCCTCGATTCTCGGACCACCAATCACGCATTTCCATGCATGATGGCCCAAAGAATCAAGTATGTATTTTAATTTCAAATGTAATGCAAACCAAATAAACCAACAAAGGGGCTCAACCTCTTTCATGCTCATCTCAAGAGGTGTAGCATGCATGTCAATGCAATGCAATCCTAAGCATTTTGGCTAGTATGCAACATGGAAATGCAAAGAAGCATACAAGACATGCAAGGCATGAGACAATGCAACCAACAAGTATGCAAGGCATGGGTATTCAAGCATGCAAGCCATCATGTGACTTCATTCAATCATGCAACAACACAAAAATATGCAACAACATACAAGGTGAGCATGCAACAACATGCAAAGGAGGGACTTACACTAATTGGACAGCTCTATACTAAGCCCAAAACAATGGCCATTGCTATAGGAATGAGGGCCAACACACACACACACACATGCATATGTTAATGGGCCAACACTTAAGCAAACAAAGGCAACTTTCAAGCACACTTAAAAGAAGCCAAACATGGACAATGACATGCAATATAAGCTCTGAAATTATGTTAGAAATGGTGCCATACCAATTAAACAAAGGCAAGCCAAGCATGCAACATGGTCCAAAGTCAAAGGCTAACAAGCCAAAATGCAAAGGGGCTATGCAATGCAAGCCTTGGTCGGCCAAAACAGCTAAGGATAGACCTTAAGCATGGCAAAATAAACATGAAAGCTTCACAAAGCTAGGCCTAAACATGCTTGAATAAGGACTCAAAGCATAAGATATGTTAAGGCTAAAACAAGGCATTACAAGGCATGTATGCTAAGCAAGCATGGTGTACCAAAACCAACTAAAAACAGAGGTATATTATGACATAATAAGCACAAAAATCAGCTAAGGCATGGCCAACACACACTTAGACTAGATGCTCCCTTAAGAGGAAAAAATGGTTCTTTTCAAGGACAACAAGGAGAGGGGGTGGCCCTCTCCTTCCTAGGACCTCAAGGCACGATCCTCACCTCTGAAATCACTCAAGATTTCAGTGGTGAGGAGGCCCAAACACAATGGTCCCAGAGCTCACTCAAAATGGCACAAAATGGGGCCTTACAAGGCTTAAGAGGGGTCAAACAAACCCAAAGCTTAAAGCACCCTTAACAAACTATTTAGAGCACTAAAAAACAAAACTTTTATATGTTATACACAAAGCTCAAAAATAGTTGTAAGGTGGGCAAACATACAATGCAAAAATGGGGAATAAAGGGACAAGCTTCTTACCCTTGAATACCCTCTTCACCAATGGAGCTCCAGCAGCTTCTTTAGGTTGAAATCAGTCTAAAACCTTCAAAAATAACCCTCAAGGGCCTCAGCTCCAAGGGATGGTGTGATGGTGGGTGTTTGTGAGCAAAAGTAAGACAAAACACACACAAGAGAGAGATATAGAGATAGGATATGAACAAACCCTAACCCTAGAACTCAAACCCTAAAAAAAGCTGTCTAAAAATGTCTAACCTCCACCAAGAGAGAATAAGACCCCTCTTTATAGAGCTTTAGCCTTGTAAGCTTACAAGACAAGCTTCTACAGAGAGAGATCCCTCCATACACGTGTATGGAGGGGAGCCAAGTGCACGCCAGCTGCACCAAAAATATCTGCAAAAGCAGATGCATAGTAGTCGGCCGGCCAAAATGCAATTGACCAAAAAAAGATAGCCGGCCGGCCATCTATAGTGCCGTCCGGCCAAATATTTGGCCGGTGGTAACAAAACACAGCCGGTGGCCTCAAGCCCTGGCCGGTGATGGGTGGGGATGGTCTACAAGCCTTACCCTGCCTCTCAAAGGCAAAGCACAAGTGTTTGGTGCCAAACCAACCACAAAACAGTCGAGTCGAGAGATCCTGAGGCGAGGCGCGCTGCCAAGGCCTCCGGGAACTCAAGACGAACACAAACATGGATGATCACCGAGTGTTCAAGCGGTGACGTCCAAGTCTTAGGACGGTCAAAAATGGGGTGTCTACAGTGCTTGATGTTCTTGTTGGCAGCCTCAACTGCTTCCTTGGTCTGCGGCCTATATGTGGATGACTTATGAAAAGCCACGTTGTACTTCAACAAATCAATCACTTCCTTTTTGAAGTGCGAACCATTATCTGAAATAATCTCGTTTGGGACCCCATAACGACAGATGATGTTGTTTCTGATAAACTTCGCAACATGTGAAGCCTTCAACACCGCATAGGATTGGGCCTCAACCCACTTTGTGAAATAATCTATCGCGACCAGGATGAACTCATGCCCATTCAACCCCTTCGGAGTAACAGCCCCGATCACATCGATTCTCCAAACTAAAAAAGGCCATGGCGAAGTCATGTTGTATAGCTTCGACGGCGGGATGTTCATGCAGTTTGCATGGATCTGACATTTGTGGCATCGCCGAACAAAGCCGATACAATCCTCCTCCATGGTGGACTAGTAGTAACCCTGTCTGAGGATTTTTCGAGCTAGCATTACCCCATTCATATGCGCTCCACATTCTCCTCCATGGATGGCCTCCATCAGGCGCTTCGACTCTTCAGCTTCTACACACAGCTTATGCATTCCCAGATGACCTCTTTTGTACAGCTTACCCCCGCAGATGATGAACTGAGCAGCCATTCTTCTGATTGCCCTTTTATCCTTGGCATTTGCCCCTGGTGGATACGTCTCTTTCTCCAGGAAGTTCCAAATGTCATAATACCAGGGGTTTTCGTCTTGAACCTCATCTACAGCAGCAATTGATTCATATGCCAGCGCAAACTTCTGGTTAATGATGACTGGACGCATCCAGACTCTGAACGGGATGTCTATCATGGAAGATAGAGTTGCTAGTGAATCTGCGAACCTGTTGTTCTCTCTTGCTAGATGAGCAAAGTTCAGCTTCTCAAACCGAGGAATTAACAAATCCAAGGTCTGGTGGTACATTATCATCTTTTCTTCTTTGACTTTCCAGTCTCCTTTTGCTTGAGATACAACAAGGTTCGAGTCCCCGATGACGTCTAGCCGTTTTGGCCCTAGTTCCAGGGCTGCTTCTAAACCGGCAATGCATGCCTCATATTCTGCTTCGTTGTTCGAGACTTTGAACCGGAGTTTGAATGCTAGAGGAATACGGGAGTTGTTGGGTGCTATCAACAACACTCCTATCCCATACCCGTACTGGTTTGACGCTCCGTCAAAGTACATCGTCCAAGTTTCATCTTCGATGTGCAAAATGGCCTCATCTGGGAATAAGTACTCAACTGCTTCACTCCCTTCCACCGGATGATCGGCTAAGAACTCTGCCACTGCTCTTTCCTTGACCGACTTGCGTGTCACATATTTTAGATCAAATTCAGAAAGAAACAGCAACCAACGAGCTAGCCTATCCGTAAGTGCCGGTTTCTTGAAAAGATATTTGATGGGATCCAATCGTGAAACCAACATTACAGAGTGAGCTAACAGGTAGTGTCGTAGTTTCCTGGTAGCCCATACCAAGGCTAAGCAAGCCTTCTCCAACGGTGTGTAGCGAGTTTCATACTCCAACATCTTCTTGCTCAGATAGTAGATGGCCCTCTCCACCTTGTCCTCTGATTCTTGTGTGAGCATACAGCCCATTGTAGTTTCGGTCACTGAAAGGTACAATATCAATGGTCTCCCCGGTTCTGGCGGTGACAACACGGGTGGGTTCTGTAAGTATTTCTTGATCTGTTCAAAAGCAGCTTGGCATCGGCCGCTCCATTGGAATTTCTTTCCTTTCTTCAGAAGACCAAAAAGTGGTTCACAAGTCAAGGTTAATTTTGAGATAAACCGTCTTATGAATTGCACTTTACCCTGAAAGCCTCGCACCTCCTTTTCAGTCATTGGTGGTGGCATTTCTAAGATGGCCTTGATTTTAGAAGGGTCAACTTCGATGCCCCTTTGTGTAATCAGAAACCCTAGCATTTTCCCTACTGTAACACTGAACGTACACTTCTGGGGATTTAGCCGCAACCGGAATTCTCTGATCCTTTGGAAGAACTTTTGCAAGGTGGTGTAGTGGCCCTCTCTTTCTTTGGACTTGACAATCATGTCGTCCACGTACACCTCAACCTCTTTGTCGATCATGTCATGCAATATCGTGGTCGCGGCCCGTTGACATGTTGCTCCAGCATTCTTCAACCCAAATGGCATCACTCTGTAGCAGTAAGTCCCCCACGGGGTGGTGAAAGCAGTCTTCTCCCGGTCTTTGGGTGCCATTACTATCTGATTATAGCTTGAGAAGCCATCCATAAACGAAAGCAAAGCATGCCCCGCTGTGAAATCCACCAATTCATCGATATGCGGCAAGGGAAAGTCGTCCTTCGGACTAGCTCTGTTCAAATCCCTGAAATCCACGCACACCCGGATTCTGCCATCTTTCTTTGGTACCGGAACAATGTTGGCCAACCAAGTCGGGTATTCGAATACGAGCAGGAAGCCTGCATCGATTTGTTTGGTGACCTCTTCCTTAATCTTGATGGCCCAGTCAGGGCGGATCCTTCTGAGTTTCTGTTTGACGGGTCGGGCCTCGGGGTCAAGAGGGATCCGGTGCTGTACAATCTCAGGATCGATTCCAGGCATGTCTTCGTAGGACCACGCGAAAACATCTTTGAAATCTTTTAATAAAGCGACTAAGCGCTCGCATTCCTCCGAAGACAACGTGGACCCGATCTGGACCAGTCGCGGGTCCTTCTCAGTACCAACATTCACAGTAGTGATTTCATCAACTAAAGGCTTAACAAATCTTTCCTGCCCTTGATCAATTAATCGTTGCAAAACCAGAGGAATTTCTTCCTCGTCGTTTTCGTCAAAATTTTGAAAGTCCTGATTCAAGCAAGAAATCAAAGGCACAGAAAAGTACTCAGAAACCACATCCATATCATTCTCATTATGTACTTCCAAACCGTCTGATTCTTCTGTTACAACAGACTCAAAAGAGAAAGAAAAAGACGACCTGGACAGGACTGTTGCATCTGGGTTATCATCCCCAGGAATATCAGACTCAGACTCAGTTGAGCTGGAACCTGATTTCGACTCACAAGACTCGGTGGAATCAGATTCCGGCTCACTACCTGACCCGGTGCTGCTCGACAAAATTCCCTCTTCGTACTGCCAAACGAGAGAGGGTGCGATGGATGCATCCAAAATAGTTTATGGTAGGCCCACAGCTGTTTCACTCCCGATCATGGACACCGAGAAGTTATCCCTCAAGCACTTTGTTCAATCGGAGGATCTGAAAGTAGACATGCCAGCGCTACCCCCATTTCAAGTTCAGTGTCCTCAGACTCCATTTCCCTGCTATGCTCAGCCTCAACTGTTAGGTCTGTCTGCTCTTCGGCAACATCATCCCCAGATAACTGTAGGTCAAAGAAAATCTCGAACCCCGGCACGCGCTTCCTCCCGCATTCAGCCACGGCTCGGAAAGCCACAGAATGGAAAATCCTCCCCCTCCCGGACGAAGCGTCCGTTTAGGGTACCCCGGATGGGCCGGTTTATCAACTCAAAAGGTTTCCCCATTTTTTCGCTCTGGCTCTTCCAGCCATTTCCTTTCCCTTCCTTACCCAATCCTCCTTGGTGGGTAGATAACCCAAACCAAAGGTATGGGGGTTGTGTGGTACTTCGGCCAATGCTACGATGCCCTTCCGGCCGCTCCTTCCCAATCCCATCCCGGGGATGTGTTGGAGCTTGTTCATGAGATATACTGCTTGAGCACTAACATATATCCCCTCGTTAGCAGCCATGATGTTCTGTACAACCCGAGCCTCAGCCAGGGAAAAACCCGATATGAACACATCCTCCATGCCATGCTCAATTTCTAGAACAGGTGTAGATACCTCCGGTGGTGGATGGATCGATGAATTTCCAAAAACAATGGCTACTCCCTTCCCATAGGGGTATTTCAGCATTTGATGCAGAGTGGACGACATTGCCTTTGCCTGATGCAGCCATGGCCTTCCCAAAAGCAGGTTGAAAGTTGCCGGAACTTCTAAGACATGGAAATCTATCTCATGCTGTCCTGGCCCAACTTTAGTCTGAATTTTCACCGTCCCCATGACCTCTCTACTTATGTTGCGTATGCCCGAATCACCTGGGCAGTTGGTACAAAGTCCGCGATTTCCAAACCGATCGCATACGCTGTCCTTGCTGGGCAGACGTTGATAGCGGATCCTGCATCAACAAGAACCACCGGTATCCATTTATTCCTACACTCCACAAAGATGTAGAGTGGCTTGTTGTGGTCTGCCCCTTCGGGTGGCAATTCCTTGTTGGAAAAAGTCAGCATCGGGGTAGCTCCTCCCGGAAAGACTAATCCTACCAGCTGTTCTGGTGGTTTCTATCGAAAGCTTAGCCTTGTCCATGGCTGATAAGACAGCCTGTCTGTGCACTCGTGATGCCATAAGCAGTCCCCAGATGGAGATGTCTGCTTGTATCTTTTTTAACTGTTTGAGCATAGCCTCCTCTTCAAGTTGTTTCTCCTTTTGCTTCTCAGCCTCCCTATCTTTCCCAGAAGCCTCTAGTTGATCTAGGTGTGGGGGTTTGAAGTACCGCCCGCTCCGTGTCATATGGTCGACTTCTCCAAGGTACCAGGTGTCATCGGGTTGATTGTTCCCCCAATCTTCGTCCGTGTGGGCAAGACATAAGTCCTCATCCTCCCACTACATTCCATCAGCAGCCGACAGACACTGTCCGGCTATGGTATGACTGTTCTCGTACTAGCGGTACTCATCCTATGCTCGTAGCATTCTCTGTTTCTGTGCTCAAGCAGTTTCAGTCTCACATGGGCCTTTGCCTTCCTGATTCTCTCGGAATCTTAAATCTTTCCTGTTCCGACTGTGTCGATATAGCTGACGTTCAATAATTCCCGTATTCGAAATGCTCCAATCCTGAGCGAAAATTCTTGACACCGGGCTCTCCAGCGATGTACTGTTCTCCGACCCTTTCGGTCGTCATGACATTCTTGCCCCTGCCGGCCCTGTTTTGCTGGAACTCTTCCACCACATCGGTTGATCATCCAACACCCAGTAGCCTCTGCCGATTCTCGTAATCAAACCAGTGACTGCTGCATCCGCTGGATCTTGGTCACTATAAAACTGGAGATTGGCAAGGTCCTCTTCTACAGCTGTTAAATCATATGTTCTCTGTCCCAGACTATCCCCTTGGATCACACACAGCTCTGCCTCTGTTGGCAATTCCGCATCTGGCCCATCTTGGCCCATTGACAAAATGTAGTCACCCGGACTATATGTCTTCTCAACACCACTCCCAGATTCCGCAGACTCTGGCTCAACAACCCTTTTCTCCGCTGAAATCTCCTTTCTTCTGTCCTCAACAGTCAACACCATTGGCTTAGGTTGGGTTATGGAGATGTCCATCATGCACAAGTCGGTGCAATCAGGAAGGAGTACCTCCGGTTTAGGCAAATGGGAAGGAGTGATATAGATGCTAGGATCGTAAGACACGGCCCCAGTCTAGATGAAGTTGATTCTTTTGGGAGGTTGAGCTTGGTTATGTGTGGGGAGAGGGTTTGTTGGAACATTGGGTTTCTCGGAGAGGCAGAATCACCCCATTATCGATGAGATCTTGAATCTCAGACGTAATCGGTAGCACAGATCGGTGTCATGACCGTGCTGTTGGTGAAATGCACAATATTTGCTGGGTTGTGGGTAGGGGAAGTTTTTTCCGGTACGGCCGTGGCTCTAGGGGCTTCAGTGCCCTTTCTAATTAAAACCCCCAGAGCTTTGGATAGGGGCATATAAGTGGAGCGAAGGTTCTTGTGTTTTTGGGTGGGTATTTGGCTGTTTGGGTATGGCTTCCGGACGCACCAGAGAATGGCGCAGCTGCCATGGTTCTTGGAGGGGGGTTGGTGGTGACCATGCTCACTTCGGAGGTTCTTGTAGTTGTAGCGCCGCTCGGGCCCGCATTAGTGTTGCGGTTGAAAGTTCTTCAGGGTTGCTCTCGGTCATTATCAATTAAGCCTTGCTTCAAGGCGTCCTCAATCTGTACCCCCATTTCATGTAAATCGAAAAAGGTAGGAAAGGGGAGTACAATCATCTTCTGCATTAACTTCGGCTAAAGATTGCGCACAATCATCTGAATCTGATCTTTGTCTGTGGGCCTTAAGGTCATCATCGAAGCCTTGGCCCTCCGTCTGGTTACGAATTCTGAGAAGCTCTTTTTAGGCTGTTGCCTTGTTTCGAGATCACGGGTGTAATCTCGATTTGTGTATTGTATGAGTATTGCACAATAAGGCCTCAGCCATCTCGTCCCAATTTCTCTTGACGTCATCTTCTAATTTGGCATACCATATGGCCGCCACACCCGACAGGGTCCGGCCGAATAGAGACAGCTTCTGCAGTCTGGTGAGGCCCATCGGCCTTAAAACATCCAAAAACAACCTCAAGTGCACCATGGGGTCCCCGGATCCATCGAATCGGTCGATATGAGGCATTTTGAATCTGTCAGGCAGCGTCATAGCTGCGTCGGTATATCCGTCTTCAATGTAAGGGATGGTCTTGACTCCCTGGGATCTCTTGAACAACTTTTCAAGCTTGCTCAACTTTAGTGCTGTGGGATCTGTCTCGAACTCAAAGGGAGTGTCCGGTAGGTTGGGTGGGTGTTTTGGATAACTGGGGTGGGATTTGGGGGTAGGACGGGGGGTGGAGTGGTCCTTCTAGGGATGTCTGTATCATTCTGAACATTGGTTGTCTCCCCGAGGTTGGAACTCCTGGCGGGGGAGGAGCTGTTGCGAAGCAGATGCTCCAGTTTGCTGCTTGTAACCTACGATTAACTCTGCTTGTTCATTCATAACCTTGCCTGCCTGCCTGGCGAACTCTGCCTGTCGGACAGCATCCTGCTGCATCATTTTCATACTCTCTTGGAGTTGGTGCCCATCTCCTCTAAACTGGCCATACTGTTCTGATCTGATTGAATTACAGGTATAGATTCCCTCTCTGTAGGTGAAACAGAACCCTGATCCCTACTGTACTCAGGTGGGGTAGATAAGGCCCTCTGAACTGACTGCTTGAATTGATGCCCTCTGCCTAACTGCCCGCTGTCTAGTAAGCGGGGGTAGAGAGTGGTACACTGGTTGTCCATCTACCAGATCCTCAAATCGATGGAGTCGGCGACCTCTAGTCCAGAGTGCTTGGGGAATATCTACTGGGTCAAAAGCAATTGTGCTCAACTACCTAGCAAGAAGATAAATAAAGCGTATAAGGAAATAAATAAACAGACAATTGGACAGCGTAACGGCGTAAAATAAGCACACAACACATAGTTGGGTATCACAACAAACTGCCAACAAGCGGAATATACTATTCCTCAAACACTGGTCATTATCCCCGAATCACTGTCCCGAAGTCTGAATCTGATACCCGCAGATAACTGATTCTCATAAACTGATACTAGTGCCCTCAGGCCTGCTACTCAAACTTGCAAACTGATATGTACGTTCCTGTAGAGATACATCCTAAAAGCACATAGCAAGTAAAGAGAGCCAAAACACCCCTATGTTGGGGTAGGGTTTCCCTATCCTATTTTGTCAGGAGCTAGGGTTTCACTACGCACGCAGCAGTTTCAAACAACCTAACATCGGGTAAGTAACCTGTCCTAGCTTTGGAATGGTCACTATGGATTCCGAATATGCACTAGGTCGAATGGTTGAAAAGGGTGCCCGGTAAAATCGGGGTTTGTGCTCCCATACTGGCAAAGCCCGCAACCGGTCAACCTTATGGCACGCTTCTCAAAGCGAGCCTCCGGCAAACCGTCAGGAATAGCAGATGGCCAACACGGTGTCCTAGGCACACCAATGCACATGCAATTCAAAAAAACACATGAGTGTAGCAAAATAGGATATCACGAGTTCGAGTCAAGTTCTCTAAATCCCCAGCAGAGTCGCCAGAAACTGTAACACGTCCTCGAGGGACCTCGGTGCTACCGCTACAGTTCGGACTCAATTTGTCACGGTTCTAAATATTGAACCAAAGAGTCCAAATCCAACAAATCGTTTTTGGGAAAACAGATTTTTGAAAGAAGTGCCAAACATGGACTGCTTCGCCAGATACAGAGTCGCCACCTAAATATTTTTTTATGGGGTAATTTAGGAAACCCTGACTCGGTGCCAAAGGCCACATGTCCGTCATCACCAGAGTTGCCTCGGCTCGGGAACTTGGGTACGATTGGGGAAGGTCAGCTATGAGCACCTCCTCTCGCCCGATCCGAAGATCGGCCTCTACTAACCGTGATATCCAATTTTGAAAACGTTATGTGTTCTTATTCCGGTTATTAGCCTAGATTTACTATGTTATGCGCACAGCAAACAAGTATAGACCGAATCACCTAAATTGGAACAAAACATTACGTGTTGGTTTTGAAGAAAAATGGTTTGCTACTTGCAAGCAGGCTAAAATGCAGATTTCGCCACCCTCAAGTGGGCTTTTAGAAAAGGTGTTTTTGCCACTATCCAGTGGGCTTAAGATTAACAGTTTTAATGCATTATTCCAATTTAGGTAATTTGACCTCCATCCATAGGCATTCAAGCAGTTATATCACATAAGCAGCTAGCCTCATGGTAATCATGCTATTATGGCAACACTCACACGCATGCGGTATGCTAAAGCATAAAAGCTTACCTAGTACTCCAAGCCAAAACAGAAACTAGTTAGTAATCATATGCATGATCCTAGTTCATGTTTAAAATGGCTAATGCAACACATGGAAAGATGTAATCTAGACAGGCTCAGCTATCCTAAACATGGCATGTGAAATGCAACAGATAACACGTATTAAATTTGGAATTGAAATACAATGCAGTTAGTATGATGCGCCGAGCCCGGTGCATGCAAAACAGATGAATGATGCAAACATGCTATCATACTGTATGCTAATCTAACCATCATAAGCGAGTAAATAAAAGGGAAGAAAGACGTGGGATTGGAAGACATACACACACTCACACACGCTTATTACACAATTACCCTCACTCAGAGGGATCAAAAGAATATACAGGCCAAATAACAAATCAACTATCCTAGCTAATTTATTATTACAGACCCTTAATTAATTAATAAATTAATTATAAAATTAAACTAAATGTGAAGCTTAAAGAGACTGCCGGAACTCTGCCTCGGAATGCGCGAATGATGCATGTTTGACTCGTCTTGCCCGAAAACTCGCTGCCATAGCATTACTGCCTTTGTTTTCACTGCCTAGCTCCTCTGAAAACTACACAAGTCTTAGGACAGATTCTATGCACACTGTGGAACACCACCGGCTGGGAGGAATGGCCACTGGCCATGGGAAATGGCCACCGGCCACTGATGAAGTTATCGGCCATTCATTGATGGCCGGTTGGCACTGGAGATGGCCGGCCGGCCAAAATTTCTTGCAGAAATCAGTTTTGACAACAACAGAGGGCAAGCAGTGTATGGCATGGAATTTTCAAGCAAATGTAAGCATGGTCACACTCCCTATCATGCAATAGACTCAAGGGAGCATGACCCTCGACTCTCGGGCCATCAATTATGCATGATGGCCTAATGAGCCAAGTTTGCAACTTAATGTAAAAATGCATGCAACAAACAAATGAAAGCCAATCCTATCATATTGAGATCAAGGGTATCGACGACAGAGGGTTGAGAGGTGTTACATCACTTGAAGTATGAACACTTCTCAATCCTCATGCTTGGTTTGACACCCCAAACCAAGCAAAATGCAATGTATGCAATAGAGCTTCAAATATACCACATGACTCAAACATGCAACATGAGGCTAAAGGTACAAGGCATGCCAAATGCAAGGTAACCTAAGCATGCAAATGTAATGTATCACATCCTATCGTACAATGCAAGCATGAAACCGAAGGAATGCAATACAATCATGCAATGATGGACCTAAAACATGAAGGGGCAGACCTCAGTCCACCCCCCAAAATAGTGACAAAAGATGCTTAAAATGATGGATAAAGACTCATGTAAGCATGCACACCGATAGGCTCAAGGCTAAGGCATAATAAAGGACAGCATTCCACCACCACTACCCCAAGCAAGCATGGCATGAGCTATACAACTAAAATAGAGTTTTAATGCATCAAAATAAGTCCTAAAACCACTGTTATGACAGCTCAAATGACCCAAACATATAGGCATACACATTGCTCATTTCAAGGCATAAAAGGACACACCTTCAAAGCATGAAAGAGGTAATGAATGCAAACATACAAGCATGGGTTAGGGACTGAAATGGCATGTTAAGTGATTCCAAATCACTAAAATAGCCTAACCAATGCATGCGAAGGACTCACACACCCGATGCTAACATGCTAGAATGCAAAGGGGCCATACAAGACATATCAAATACGACCAACCAGCACCTAACGGACCTCAAACATGGCAAAATATGACCAAGAACTTCACAAAGCAAGGCCAAAATATGAGAGCATGGTAGCCAAATGACATGAGACACTTCTAGGCAAAATGGAGGAGTACAAAGCAAGTGTATAATGCATGATAAAGGTCAACAAACCAACATAGGACAGAGGTATAATATGACCCAAAACACCCAAAAAGCCTCTGAAAAGGAGTCATAAACAACTAAGCATGCATGCTACCATATTGAGCCAAAAATGAGGGCAAAAGAGAGACCAAGGGAGAGGGGTGTCCCTCCCCTATGCAAGACCTCAAAACCCCTTCTTCACCACTGAAAATCCACTGGATTTCAGTGGTGAGAAGGCCAACACACAAGAGTAACCAAAGCTTAATAATGAAAGCAACAAAAGGGCCAAACAAGGCCCAAGAGGGAGAGGTCAACCCCCAACACCAAAACAACCTTAATGAAAGATCTCAAGCATGCAAATACAATTTTTTTTTTCAGTTATACACAAAGCCTAAAATAATAAGCAAGATAGGCAAAAGTCTAATGCAAAATTGGGGAATCTAAAGTAAAGGAGTTACCCTTGAAGAACCCTTGATGAACAGCAAATGCAGCCCCCTTCTTTTGATCAAAACCAGTCCAAAACTTCAAGAACAAACCCTCAAAGCCTCTCAAGGTCGAAGTATGGTGTAATGGTGTGTGTCTTAGTGCAAAACTAAGGTCAAAACACACTTTTAGGCCACAAAACACACACAAAAGAGGAGAGAGAGAGAGAGAAATCTAGAGAGAGAAGATGTATCTAACAGATATATATGTATAAGCTCTGGTTTTTTTTGTTCAACCCCTAACAATGGAGGAGGAGAGGCCCTTATATAGGCAAAGGAAATGGTTTGGAGCTTCTCAAAGAAGCTAAACAAGAAAGGGGCAAAGGGGGATAAAGGGGCAAGGGGGTCAAGGCTTCTTGAGGAAGCCATGACAAAGGGTCAAGCTTCCTCAAGAAGCTTGACCAAAGGGTTCAACCTTCTAGAAGGAAAAGGGGTGCAAAGGCTCAAAACAGCCACACCCGTGCATGAGGAGTAGGGTCTATGCATCCCAGCTGGCACAGCTGGCATGCACCATGCCTGAAGGGTGCAAAAAGGGCATACCGGCCAGCAAAAGAGGTCACTGCCAAACAGATGGCCGGCTGACCACACTGATGCCGACCGGCCAATGGTATACTTCACCAATAGTCGGTAGCCTCAAAACATGGCCGGTGGCCTCAAGCCACGGCCGGTGGGTGTCAGGGGTAGCTAACAAGCTACTCTATACCCTCAGAAACAAAAACACAAGTGTTTGGTGCAAAACCGAATACAAAACAGTCGAGTTGAGAGGTCCTGAAGCAAGGCACGTGGCCGAGACCTCCGGGAACTCAAAACAAACACAAACATGAGTAATCACCGAGTGTTCCAGTGGTGACATCCAAGTCTTGAGGACGGTCAAAAATGGGGTGTCTACACCCCGCTCGAGCGGACGTCCAAGTCTGCAAAAATACTGGGAGCGCGAAATTCACGCTCGAGCGGTGGTTTCCCCGCTCGAGCGGACATCAAATTTTCTTGGTTTTCTAGCTAAGTTCTTGAGCTCAAATCCAGCATTCAAACCAATCCAACTTACATTTTATGGCTCAAACTTCAAATATATTTATGCTATCATGATACAAACACCCAATTACATCAATATGGAGCTCAATTTTATGAATGAAACACATGCATGTCCCAAATTGACACCAAACTCATTTCCATCATAACACATTCATGCATTCAAAGCTCCTATTCTCATAAATTGTACATGCATGTGATGTATTACTCTCATTCTCAACTTAAATGATACAAATGGTGATTTCAAACATGAGTTTTAACCAAACTTCTACATGAATCATATATTTCAAGCTCAAACATGCAAATTCAAAACAATTTCTTACATGCATGCACATATTGGCCCTCAATTCAACAAAACCAATTCAATTTCATCATGCTCAGTTAAATTCATGTTCTTGACCATTATTCCAATTTGAATTCACAAAATTACAACTTAATATTCATGAATCCACTTACCTAGAGGCTTTACTCTTCCCAAATTATGGTCAAATCTAGAGTTTAATCCTCTACTCTTCACAAAGTTGAGCCAAACACCCAACTCTCCTTCTTCCTCTCTCTCTAGCCGACCCCTTTCCTTTTCTTAGAGTTTATAATCAGCCAAATGAAGCTAAGGAGAGAAATTGAGTGTATAGAGGCCCCTTATAAGCCCCCACTCAACATATTATTTTATTATAAAGCAATTGGGCACTTAATTCATTAATTTAATCTAATTGATTTGATCCAAATCAATTTTAATTAAATTTCACCGTAGCTCTAAAAATTATGCCAATCACAATGGCACAATCAATTTCGAGTTCTGTGGCCGATAAGGCCTCCAATCAAATTTTCAAAGCAGATAATAAACAGATAGAAATTCAACACCACATATATTCACATAATTGGCACAGAATCATATTAAACAGCTAATCATATTCCTATTAAGGACCAATTAACATAATAAGGGATAGGGTTATCACAGTCTTCCCCCCTTTAGGAAGTTTGGTCTCCAAACTTATTTTACCTTCGTCGGGAAACAAATGTAGATAGCGTAGTCGCATTTCCTCCTCTTTTTCCCATGTAGCATCCGTCCCATAGTGTTCTTTCCATTCCACTTTCACCATTGGGATGGACTTGCTTCTTAATTGTTTCACTTGCCATCAACAATTCGTTCCGGCCATTCAGCGTACTCCATATTTCCATCCAAAGCTACCCGGTGATAATCAATCACATGGAACGGGTCTCGGAGATAACCCCTTAACATCAACACATGAAACACATTTTGGATTTGCTCGAATCCCGGTGGTAAAGCAACTTATAGGCAACTGGACCAAGCCTTTCTAGAATCTGAAACGGCCCAATGTAGCGGGGTGACAACTTGCCATTCTTTCCAAACCTGACTTGGCCTTTCATTGGAGACACACGGATAAACATGTGGTCACCGACCTCATACTCAAGAGGTCTCCTTCGAACATCTGCATAGTTCTTTTGTCGGTCCTGAGCTGTTTTGAGCCTTTGCCGGATAGTTTTGATTTTCTCAGAAGTATCTTGCACAATTTCAGGCCCAAGTAAAGCTCAATCCCCTGCCTCTGTCCAACAATTTGGTGACCTACACCTTCTACCATACAAAGCCTCGTATGGTGCCATACCGATGCTGGAGTGGAAACTGTTATTATAAGCAAATTCCGCAAGTGGGCAAATACTCCCTTGAAAATCCAAAGCACACATCCGAAGCATATCTTCCAAAGTCTGTATCGTTCGTTCTGATTGCCCATCTGTCTGTGGGTGGAATGCAGTACTGAATCTTAGTTCCGTCCCCATAGCTTCCTGCAAACTCTTCCACAATCTAGATACAAATTTTGGATCTCTATTCGACACAATAGATACCGAAACTCTGTGTAAACGGACGATCTCATCAACATAAATAGTAGCCAATCTATAAGCATTAAAAGTAGTTTTGACAGGCAAAAATGCGCAGATTTAGTTAGTTTATCAACTACAACCCAACTAGAATTCATACCTCGAGAAGTCCGAGGTAGGCCAACAACAAATCCATAGTCACATGCTCCCACTTCCATTCAAATAGGGAGAAGTTGCAGTAGACCACCTGGTTTCTGATGTTCACCTTTAACTTGCTGACACTAAAGACATTTAGACACATATTCTGCGATCTCTTTCTTCATCTTAGGCCACCAATAGGTCTGTTTCAAATCCCGATACATTTTATTGTTACCCGGATACATAGCAAACGCTAATTTGTGCGCTTCATCTAAAACTCTCTTCTTTAGTTCCGGAATGTCTGGGACACACATTCGGTTTCGAAATCTCAACACTTCATTTACAACGCCAAACTCTGCTTTCGGACTTGTCTCAAATTCATCTATCACCTTCTTGAGGAATTCATCCTCTTTTTGTTTCTGTTTGATTTCATCGATGATTGCCGGGTCGGCTGTAATAACGGCTATCAATCCGCCCTGTTCACACATTACCACTTCAATTTCAAACTTCTCAAAATCTTGCAAGATCTCTTTTTGTTCAGTAAGGAAACAAGCCATACTCCCCGTTGATTTTCTGCTCAAGGCATCAGCAACTGTGTTAGCTTTCCCAGGGTGATACTGAATCTCTAAATCATAATCCTTTCAGTTCCAGCCATCTCCTCTGTCGCATATTCAACTCCTTCTGCGTGAAGAAGTATTTCAGACTTTTGTGATCCGTGTAGACTTCACACTTTGCTCCATACAGATAATGCCGCCAGATTTTCAAAGCAAAAACAACTGCGGCCAATTCTAGGTCATGTGTTGGATAATTCATCTCGTGTGGCCTCAACTGTCGAGAGGCGTAAGCAATAACCTTTCCGTTCTGCATTAACACACAACCTAAACCTTTATAAGACACATCACTGAAAATTACAAAATTCTCCGTACCTGAAGGTAGTGTCAAAATTGGTGCAGTGGTCAATCTTGTTTTCAGTTCATGAAAGGCAGCTTCTCTTTCATCGTTCCATTCAAACGGTTGCCCTTTTCGTGTCAATTGGGTAAGGGGCACAGCTAGTTTCGAAAAGTCCTTTACAAACCTCCTGTAGTACCCAGCTAAGCCCATGAAACTGCAGACTTCTGTTACGTTAGTCGGTGTAGGCCAATTTACAACTACCTCTATTTTCTGTGGGTCTACTGAAATTCCTTCCCTGTTGATCACATGCCCTAAGAAAACAACTTCATCCAACCAAAACTCACATTTCTTTAGTTTAGCAAATAATTTTCTTTCCCATAGTGTTTGTAGGACAGTTCTCAAATGATGTTCATGTTCAAGTCTATCCTTAGAATATATCAAAATGTCATCAATAAAAACCACAACAAATTCGTCAAGGTAGGTTTTAAAAATTCGGTTCATTAAGTCCATAAATGTTGCCGGAGCATTAGTCACTCCAAATGGAATAACAAGAAATTCAAAATGTCCATACCTCGTTCTGAATGCGGTTTTCTCAACATCTTCTACGTTTACTTTCAATTGGTGATACCCGAATCTCAAATCAATCTTGGAAAACACTTGTGATCCCTGCGACTGGTCAAATAAGTCATCAATACGGGGTAGGGTATATTTGTTCTTTATTGTTACCTTGTTCAATTCTCAATAATCGATACACAAGTGCAAGGTTCCATCTTTCTTTTTCACAAACAGTACTGGTGCACCCTAAGGTAAAGTGCTAGGTCGATAAACCCCTTGTCAAGCAGATCTTGTAATTGTTCTTTCAGTTCTTTTATTTCAGCAGTAGCCATTCTGTACGGAGTTTTAGAAATGGGCTGGGTGCCTGGCACAGTCTCAATAGTAAACTCTATCTCCCTGTCTACCAATTCCCCTGGTAATTCATTTGGAAACACATCTGGAAATTCTCTAACAATAGGGATATCATTTAATTCAACATTCACAGATTGTTCAGACAACACATAGCACAAATAACCCCTGGCACCCTTTCCTGGTCAGTTTACATGCTTTCATTGCAGATATCAAGTAAGGTGGAGGCACTACTCCATTACCCACAAACACAATCTCTTTATGTTCTGGTGGTTTAAACACAACCCGTTTTGTCACATAATCAATGGTGGCACAATATTTGGTCAACCAATCCATGCCCAAAATTACATCGAAATGCCTAAAGTTCAGGGGCAACAAATCTACATATAGGATAGCATCCTCAACACGCATATCACAAAACCGGTATATAGATTCACACAATACAGATTCCCCAGATGGAGCAGACACACATAGCAGATATGGCAGTAATTCTAGAGGTCTATTCAGTCTAGATGCAAATGCACATGTCACAAAAGAGTGTGTGGATCCGGAGTCAATTAACACAAAAGCATCCTGATTACATATAGAAATGGTACCTGAAACAACTGCATTGGCATTCCGTGTATCGCTCGGAACAAGTGCAAAAACTCTCCCTTGTCTCACGGTATCTCCGGCAGGAGTAGGTCTCATAGTATTTCCTGGTTTTGGGATCGATGCAGTGGAACTAGAAGCTATTCTCCCACTGTTCTGATTACAATCTCGGGCCATGTGCCCTTGTTTACCACACTTGAAACAGGCCCCTGACACACGGTAACAAACCCCACGGTGCCTTTCGCTACAAATATTGCACATGAGGGATGCGTCTCGGGAAGAATTCGAAATATTTGAGGAGCCCGTGTTTTGATTTTTCAAAAATTTCTTCTTTGAGAAGAAGCTTTGCCTTTTGTTACCTTTCCATTCTGTTGTTGGCTTAGCCTGTCTAGCTATGTTAGCCTCTTATATGATGGCCCTGTCTAGTACCCCAATATAGGTCTCCAGCTTCAAGACATTCACTCTTTCTAAAATGTCACTTTGAAGCCCACCTTCAAAATGTCTCGCCTTCTTATAGTCAGTGTCAATCACATGTGGTGCAAACCTGGCCAATTCAGTGAATTTGGCTTCATACTCGGCTACAGTCATGCTGTCTTGCCTACATTCCATGAACTCTGCTACTTTCCTGTCCGAACACACTACGGGAAGTACTTGTCATAGAAAATTTCCAGAAATTTCGCCCAATCAACATCTCTATGATTTTCTCGCATTAACATCCACCATCTTCTCGCTTCATCCTCTAGCATAAAAGTGACTAGAAGCACTTTTCTGTGTCTCCAAATATGGGAACACTTCAAACAATTTTTCGATGCCGAGAACCCAAGCTTCGGCTTTCAACGGATCTAATCCACCATGAAACTGTGGTGGTTTCATTTTCTTGAATTCTTCGGTGAGTGCTATTATTCGATCATCTATAGACACCCCACTTTTGACCGTTCTCAAGACTTGGACGTCACCGTTTGAACGCTCGGTGATCATCCATGTTCGTGTTCGTTTTGAGTTCTCGGAGGTCTCGGCCGCGCGCCTTGCCTCAGGATCTCTTAACTTGCCTGTTCTGTGCTTGGTTTTGCACCAAGAACTTGTTTGTTTTGCACCTGAGGGTAGGAAGTGGCTTTTTAGCCATCCCCTAAAACCCACCAGCCATGGCATGAAGCCACCGGCCTTGCTTTCTTATTATCGACCAAATGTTTGGTCGGTCGGAACTTGTGTTCGGTGTATCAGCTCTTTGTGTAGTCGACCGGCACTTTATTTGGCCGATTGTCCCTTTTTTTGGCTGCTACCTCCTTTTTTCCTTTTTCAGGCATAGTGCATGCCAGCTGTGCGAGCTGGAGTCCACAGACTTGTCCTCCATACACGTGTATGGAGGATTTGCCCCTTTTGCACCCTTTTGTTCTAAGCTTCTTGGAGAAGCTTGCCCCCTTTGCTCAAGCTTCTTGAGGAAGCTTGGACCTTTGTCTTAGCTTCCTCAAGAAGCTTGGACCTTTGAGTTAGCTTCCTTGAGAAGCTTGACCCCCTTGACCCCTTTTTTGTTAGCTTCTCTAAGAAGCTTAGCACCTTGTCTTGCTCTATAAAGGAGACCTCTCTTCTCCTTTGAAGAGGTTCAGCAAAATCAGAGTGATATATGATATATACACCACTCTCTCTATATCTTCCTCTCTCTCTCTCTCTCTCTTCATTTGTGTGTGTTAGAGGGCCTAAAAGGGTGTTTTGTTCTTAGTTTTACACTAAGGCACCTAGTATTACACCATACTTGGGTTATTGAGGTTTTGAGAGGTTATTCTTGGAGTTTTGAGGTGGTTTTGATCAGAAGGAGGGGGCTGAGTTTGTTGTTCTTTAAGTGTTCTTCAAGGGTGAGCACATTTATTTTATATTCCCTATTCTTGCACTAGCTTTTAACCCACTTTGCATGCTATTTTGAGCCTTGTGCATAACTGATAAAAACTCTGATTTTTCATGCTTAAGATGCTTCATTAAGGTCTCTTTTGTGTTTGGGGTCGACCTCCCCCTCTTAGGCCTTGTTTGGCCCCTTTTGTGCCTTCTTTGGTTGAGCTTTGAATACTTTTGTGCATTGGCCTTCTCACCACAGAAATCCAGAGGATTTTCAGTGGTAAAGAAGAGGTTTTGAAGTCCTGCATAGGGGAGGGACACCCCTCTCCCTTGGTCTCTCTTTTGCTTGTGTTTTTGGCTCATAAGGGTACCATGCATGCTTAGTTGTTTGTGACTCCATTTCAGAGGTCTTTGGGTGTTATTTGGTCATATTATGCCTCTGATTTGGGTTGGATTAATGGTCCATTACATGCATCATATACTTGCTTAGTAGTCCCCTTTATTGTCATAATATGTGCCATGTGCTCAGGCCATCATGCTTGCATACTTTAGCTTGACTTCATGAAGCTTTTAGTTATGTTTTGCCATGCTTAAGGTTTGTCTGGGGTCTTTGGAGTCATGCTTGCCATGCTTTGTATAGCTTCTTTGCATTCTAGCTTGCTAGTTGTGGGTGTATGAGTCATTAGCATGCATTGTTTAACCTTTCTCGTGATTTGGCATAATTTGAGATCATATTTCAATCCATGTAATGTAGTCTTACATTCGCATTTGGCTTTCTTTCAATGCTTTGAAGTGTTGTAGTTTTGTGCCTTAAAGGTTGGTCATTGTGTATCCTACCATATTTAGACATTTGAGCTGCCATAACAGTGGGTTTTGGGACTTATTTTGGTGCATTGTAACTCTTTTTTTGGTTGCATAATCCATGCCATGTATGGTCATGATAGTTGAAGAGTAATGCTCCCTTTTGCGGCCTTGAATGCCCTTTGTTTTGGGCCCATTTCTTGGCATGTTTTGACCATTCTCCATGCATGTTCTAGCCTCATTTCGGTCTGCCTTAGGACTAATTTAGGTCATTTTGGGCCTTTGAGGCTTAGTTGGTATGGCTATGGTTTGAACCCTTTGGTTGGTCTCAAGCTTTGGGCGCCGTTGCATGCTATGCTTCACTTGTGTGATTGGTTTGGCACTCATCTTAGCATGTTTTCAGAGCTCAGCATATTTGTAAAATGCCCATGTTTGCCTCTTTTAAGTATGCTTAGAGTTACCTCTTTTATATCTTCGGTGATGGGCCTTGGTGTATGCATGTTTCCAAGTGTGTTTTGTGCCTTTGTTGCACCCTTTTGGCCACTGTTTTGGGGCATGGCTGAGGCCTCCCATTTTAGTTTAAGTCCATCCTTGTACATAGTTGCACATTTGACATGTTGCCTCTACTTACATGCTTGCATTACACCATGTTTACATGCTCTTGTTACATTAGTTTAGCTTACATGTTAGGTTGCATTGCATTGCATCTTGCATGTTTAACACATTGCATACTTGCATGATAGGTTGCATTACATTTGGCATGTTTTGCTAACTTAGCCTCATGTTGCATATTTGAGCCATGTTGCATAACTTGAGCCACATTGCATACATACATTACATTTTGCTTGGTTTGGGGTGTCAAACCAAGCATGAGGGGTGAGGTGTGTTCGTACTCAAAGTGACGAGACACGTCTCAACCCTCGGTGGCCGATGCCCTTGATCTCAACATGATAGGGCATAAGGCACTCATTTGTTTTGTCGCATGCATTCACATTAATTTGCAAACTTGGTGTCTTTGGCCATCGTGCATCGAAATGCATGATTGGTGGCTCGAGTACCAAGGCCCACACTCCCTTGAGTCCATAACATGATAGAGAGAGTGGACACGCACACATTGCTTTGAATTTCCTTGCCATGCATTGTCTGCCCTCTGCTGCTGTCAAAACCAGTATTCTGCAGGAATAAATGGCCGACCGACCACTTCCAGTGCCGACCGACCACCATTCTCCAGCCGATGATCCAATTTTTGGTCGATGGCCACATTTCCATGGTCGGTAATGTTCTACTTGGCCGGTGGCATTCCAAAATGTGCATGGAGTGTTTCAGAAGCATCACAAATGTTTTCGTAGTTCTCAGAGAAGCAGGACAGTGCAAACAGAGGCAACAGTGGCATGGTAACGGGTTTCCAAGAGCGGCGAATCGAGCATGCATCATTCCATCATCTCGAGGCGGGGCTTTGGCCACTTCCTTTTTTTGTAATTAACTTGTTAATTAATTCAGGGTTTGTAATAATTAATTAGCTAGGATAGTTGATTTATTATTCGGCCTGTATTATTCTTTCGAACCCTCCAAGCGAGGGCAATTGTGTAATAAGTGTGCGTGCGTGTGTGCATGTCTTCCAACCCCATTTCTTTCTCCCTTTTATTTAACTACTTACAATGGTTAGATTCAGGGCATGTTTTAATTAGCATCCTTATGCTTGCATGTTTGCATCCATTCATCTGTATTTCATGCACCAGGCTCGGCGCATCATACTAACTGCATTGTATTTCAATTCCAAAGTGAATACGTGTTATCTGTAGCATTTCACATGTCATCTTAGGTTAGCCTAGCCTATCTTAGTCGCATCTTGTATGTATTGCATTAGTCATCTTAACATGAACTAGGATCATGCATATGATTACTAACTAGTTTCTGTTTTGGCTCGGAGTACTCGGTAAGTATTTATGCTTTAGCATATTTGCATGCGTGTGAGTGTCTGCCATGATAGCATGCTTACCATGAGGCTATGTGCTTATGTGATATAACTGCATGAATGCCTGTGGGTGAAGGTTGGGTTATTTGAATTGGAACAATGCATTAAATGCGAGTTTTAAGCCCACTTGAAAGTGGCAAAACTCTGTTTTCTAGCCCACTCGAGGGTGGCAAAATCTGCATCTTAGCCTACTTGCGAGTAGCAAACCGCTTTCTAAACAAACATGAAATCTTTTTGTTCCAATTCAAGCGATCCAGTCTATATTTGTATGCTGTGCGCATCACATAGTAAATCTAGGCTAATAACCAGAATAAGAACGCGTAATGTTTTCAAAACTCGATATCATAGTTAGTAGAGGCCGATCTTTGATCGGGCGAGCGGGGGTGGTCATAGCTGACCTTCCCCAATCGTACCCAAGTTTCCGAGCCGAGGCAACTTTGGTGATGATGGACACGTGGCCTTAGGCAAACGAGTCAGGGTTTCCTAAATCCCCCCATAAAAATATTTAGGTGGCGACTCTGTATCTGGCAAAGTAGTCCATGTTTGGCACTTCTTTCAAAAAAAATCTATTTTCAAAAACGATTTGCCGGATTTGGACTCTTTGATGATTCATCAGTCTTGCATTGCACTCTGTGAGATTAGATATAGGGCCATGACATTGAGTCCTGAATTGTCGTTAGCCCAAATGAACAAAACGGGGGGATTCCCCCCCCCCCCCAGGACGTTCGGGGACGTCCACAGTTTCTGGCGATCCTGCTAGGGAGTTAGAGAACTTGACTCGAACTCATGATATCTTGTTTTGACTACACTTGTGTGTTTCTTTGCATTACATTTGCATTGGTGCGCCTAAGTCACAGTGTTGGCCGTCTACTATTCCTGAACGATTTGTCGGAGGCTCGCTTCGAGAAGCATGCCACAAGGCTGACCGGTTATGGGCTCTGCCATGATGGGAACACAAGCCCCAGTTGTCACCGGGGCACCCTTCTGACCATTCGATCTAGTGCATGTTCGGAATCTATAGTGACTATTCCAAGCTAGGACAGGTTGCTACCCGATGTTAGGTTGTTTGAAACTGCTGCGTGTGTAGTGAAACCCTAGCTCCTGACAAAATAGGACAGGGAAACCCTACCCCAACATAGGGGTGTTTTGGCTCTCATTTACTTGCTATGTGCTTTTTAGAGTGCATCTCTACAGGGAATGCGCATATCAGTTTGCAAATCTGAGTACCAGGCCTGAGGGCATCAGTTCAGTATTTTGGGAATCAGTTATCTACGGGTATCAAATTCAGACTTGGGGGCAATGATTTGGGAACAGTGATCAGTATTGAGGAACAGTGTACTTAGCTTATCAACTACGGGTTGTTATGCCCAACTATGTGTTGTGTGTTTATTTAAGCTGTTATGCTGTCCGTTTGTCTGGTTATTTTATTTCCTTATTATATGTTTTATTTATCTTTTTGCTAGGTAGTTTAGCACGATTGCTTCTGACCCAGTAGATATTCCCCAAGCACTGTGGACTAGAGGTCGCCGACTCCATCGATTTGAGGATCTGGTAGACGGACAACCAGTGTACTACTCACTACCCCCGGTTACTAGACGGAGGGTAGTTAGGCAGAGGATATCAGTTCAACAGTCAGTTCAGAGGGCTTTGTCTACCCGACGTGAGTACAGTAGGGATCAGGGTTCTGTTTCTCCTACAGAAAGGCAATATATACCAGTAATTCAATCAGATCAGAGCAGTATGGCAAGCTTAGAGGAGATGGTGCGCCAGCTCCAAGAGAGCATGAAAACTATGCAGCAAGACGCTGTCCGACAAGCGGAGTTCGCCAAACAGCAGGCTACGGTTATGACTCAGCAAGCAGAGTTAATCACAACACTGCAACAGTAAGCCGGGGCATCTGCTTCGCACCCTGTACCTCCCCCACCAGGAGTTCCAATACTCGGGGAGACAACTAATGTCCAGGAAGATACGGACATTCCCACAGGGCCACCTCCGCCCCCGATTCTACCCCAGATCCTACCCCAGTTATCTAAAACACCAATCAATTTGCCGGATTTGCCTTTTAAGAGCGAGGTGGACCCTACAGTGTTGAAGTTGAGCAAGCTTGAAAAGTTGTTCAAGAAATCCCAAGGAGTCAAGACCATCCCTAACATTGAAGATGGGTATACCGACACAGCTGTGACGTTGCCGGACCAATTCAAGATGCCACATATCGACCGCTTCGACGGATCTGGGGATCCCATGGTGCATCTACGATTGTTCTCGGATATCTTAAGGCCGATGGGCCTCGCCAGGTTATAGAAGTTGTCTTTGTTCAGCCGGACCCTGTCGGGCGTGGCGACCATCTGGTACGCGAAATTAGAAGATGATGTCAAGAGAAACTGGGATGAGATGGCCGAGGCGTTCATTGCACAGTACTCTTATAACACACAAATCGAGATTACGACCCGTGATCTTGAGACGACAAGGCAGGAGCCTAAGGAGAGCTTTTCGAAGTTCGTAACCAGATGGAGGGCCAAGGCCTCCATGATGACCCTAAGGCCTACTGATAAAGACCAAATTCGGATGATTGTGCGCAATCTCCAGCCTAAGCTGATGCAGAAAATGATCATGCTCCCCTTCCCTACCTTTTCAGATCTGCATGAGATGGGAGTACAGATTGAGGATGCCTTGAAGCAGGGCTTGATTGATAATGATAGAGAGCAACCCAGGAGGACCTTCAACCGCAACACCAATGCGGGCCTGAGCGGCGCTACAACTACAAGAGCCTCAGAAGTGAGCATGGTCACCACCAACCTCCCTCCAAGAACCATGGCAGCTACGCCATTCTCTGGTGTCTGGAAGCAACACACAAATAACCAAATACCAACCCAAAAGCCAAAGAACCTTCGCCCCACTATATATGCCCCTGTCCAAAGCTCTGGGGGTTTTAATCAGAAAAAGGGCATTTGAAGCCCCTAGAGCCGCGGCCATTGCCAAAAAAACTTCCCCCTACCCACAACCTAGCCAAATATTGCGCATTTCACCAACAACACGGTCATGACACCGACCAATGCTTCCGATTACGTCATGAGATTCAAGATGTCATTGATAATGGGGTGATTGAGCCTCCCGAAAAACCCAATGTCACAACCAACCCTCTCCCACCACACAACCAAGCTCCACCTCCCAAAAGAATCAACTTTATCCAGACTGGAGTCGTGTCTTACGATCCTAGCACATATATCACCCCATCCCACCTACACAAGCTGGAGGTGCTCCTTCTTGACTGCACCGACTTGTGCATGTTGGACATCTCCAGAACCCAACCCGAACCAACGGTGGTGACTGTCGAAGACAGAATGGGGGAGATTTCAGAGGAGAATGGGATTGTTGAGTCAGAATTTGAGGAATCTGGGAGTTTTGCTGACAAAGTATACAGTCTGAGTGACTATATTCTGTCAGTGGGCCAGGATGGGCCAAATGTGGAATTACCGGCAAGGGCAGAACTTTGTGTAATACATGGAGATGGAACTGATCAAGGGATGAGTGACCTAACAGAGCTAGAAGAAGGCTTGGCAGATCTGCAGTTCTCTGAAGAGCAAAATACAGAGGATGTAAATTTTAACTGGTTTGATTTCGAGGAATCAGCAGAGACTACAGGGTGGCTTCATGATCTACCAGACGTTGTCGAAGAATTTTAGTTGGAACAGGGCCCGTCAGGGGCAAGCACATCAGTTGTGGCCAGAAGGGCCGAGGATTGAAGTGCATCGCCGGAGAGCGCTGGTGCTAAGAATTTCGCTCAAGATCTGGGCATTTTGAATACAGGAATTATTGAACAGCCAGTTGTACTGACGCAGTTGCAACAAGAAAGGTTTGGGGATTCTGAGAGGATCAGGAAGGCTAAAGCCCCCATAGAGACTGAAAGTGCTGCGTGCATGAGGACAGAGAATGCTACGAGCATGTGGACGAAAAGTACTGCAAGTACAATTGTACCGGGGCCGGACAGGTGTCTATCATCAGCCAACGGAATGTGGTGGGAGGACGATGATTTATGTCTTGCCCACACGGATGAGGATTGGGGAAGTAACCAGCCAGATGATACCTGGTACATCGGCGAAGTCGATCATATGACTAGGAGTGGGCGGTATTTCAAGCCCCCACATCTAGATCAACCAGAGGCGTCCGGGAAGGACAAGGAGGCGGAAAAGCAGAAAGAGAAGCAATTTGAAGATGAGGCTGTGGTCAAACAGTTGAAAAAGATACAAGCAGACATCTCCATCTGGGGACTGCTTATGGCATCGCGAGTGCATCGACAAGCTGTCTTATCAGCCATCAACAAGGCCAAGCTCTCAATAGAAACCATGCCGGAGCAGCTGGTGGGCTTAGTTTTTTTGGGAGGAGCTACCCCAATGTTGACTTTCTCCGACAAAGAATTGCCACCTGAGGGTGAGAACCATAACAAGCCACTCTACATCTCTGTAGAGTGTAGAAACAAATGGATACCCGTGGTGCTTGTCGACACAAGGTCCGCCATCAATGTGTGCCCGGCAAGAACTGCATATGCAATCGGTTTAAAGACCGCAACTTTGTGCCGACAGCCCAGGTGATTCGGGTATATGATAACACGAGCAGAGAAGTAATGGAGACGGTGAAAATTCAGACCCAGGTTGGCTCGGAACAGCATGAAATTGACTTTCACGTCTTGGAAGTTCCTGCGACCTTCAATCTGCTCTTGAGGCGGCCATGGCTGCGCCAGGCAAAGGCAGTTTCATCCACCTTACACCAAATGGTGAAATACCCCCATGGGAAGGGAGTAGCCATTGTTTTTGGAAATTCATCGATCCATCCACCGCCAGAAGTATCTACGCCGGTTTTGGAAATCGAGCACGGTATGGAGGACGTCTTTTTGTCAAGATTCACCTTGGCTGAGGCCTGGGTCTTTCAGAACATCATGGCTGTTACTGAGGGTTTGTATGTTAGTGCCCAATCATTATACCTCATGAACAAGCTTCAACACATCCGCGGGATGGGATTGGGAAAGAGTGGCCGGAAGGGCGTTGCAGCATTGGCCGAAGTGCCACACAACCCACATACCTTTGGCTTGGGTTATCTGCCCACCAAAGAGGATTGGGTGAGGAAAGGTAAGAAGATGGCTGGGAGAGCCAGAGCGAAACAGGCGGGGAAGCCTTTTGAGTTAATGCACCGGCCCATCCAGGGTACCCTAAACGGGCGCTTCGTCCGGGAGGGGGAGGACTTTCCATTCTGTGGCTTCCCAGAGCCGTGGCTGAAGGCCGAGAGGAAGCGCGTGCCAGGATTTGAGATCTTCTTCGACCTGCAGTTATCCGGGGATGATGTTGCTGAAGAGCAGACAGACCCAACAGTTGAAGTTAAGTAGAGCAAGAAAGTGGAGTCTGAGGGCGCCGAAAGTGAAATGGGGGTAACACTGGCTTGTCTACTTTCAGATCCTTCGATCGAACAGAAGTGCTTGGGGGATAACTTCTCGGTATCCATGATCGGGAATGAAACGGCTGCGGGCCTACCAGCAAACATTTTGGATGCATCCATCGCAGCCTCTCTCATTCGGCAGTATAAAGAGGGATTTTTGTCAAGCAACACCGGGTCAGGTAGTGAGCCAGAATTTGATTCCACCGAGTCTTGTGAGTCGAAATCAGGTTCCAGCTCGACTGAGTCTGAGTCCTGTATTCCTGGGGGTGATAACCCGGATGCCACAGTCCTGTCTAGGTCGTCTTTTCTTTCTCTTTTGAGTCTGTTGTAACAGAAGAATCGGATGATTTGGAATCGCTTAATGAGAATGATGTGGCTGTGGTTTCTGAGTACTTTTCTGTGCCTTTGATTTATTGCTTGAATCAGGATTTTCAAAATTTTGATAAAAACGACGAGGAAGAAATTCCTCCAGTTTTGCAATGCTTAATTGATCAAGAGCATGAGAGATTTGTTAAACCTTTAGTTGATGAAATCACTACTGTGAATATTGGTACTAAGGAGGACCCGCGATTGGTCCAGATCAGGTCCACGTTGTCTTCGGAGGAATACGAGCGCTTAGTCGCTTTATTAAAAGATTTCAAAGATGTTTTCGCGTGGTCCTACGAAGACATGCCTGGAATCGATCCTGAGATTGTACAGCACCGGATCCCTCTTGACCCCGAGGCCCGACCCATCAAGCAGAAACTCAGAAGAATCCGCCCGGACTGGGCCCTCAAGATTAAGGAAGAGGTCACTAAGCAAATCGACACAGGGTTCCTGCTGGTATCTGAATACCCGACTTGGTTGGCCAACATAGTTCCGGTGCCGAAGAAGGATGGCAGGATCCGGGTGTGCGTGGATTTCAAGGATTTGAACAGAGCTAGTCTGAAGGACGACTTTCCCTTGCCGCATATCGATGAGTTAGTGGACTTCACAGCGGGGCATGCGTTGCTCTCATTTATGGATGGCTTCTCAAGCTACAATCAGATAGTGATGGCACCCAAAGACTGGGAAAAGACTGCCTTCACCACCCCGTGGGGGACCTACTGCTACAGAGTGATGCCGTTTGGGTTAAAGAATGCAGGAGCTACGTATCAACGGGCCGCGACCACAATATTGCATGACATGATCCACAAAGAGGTTGAGGTGTACGTGGACGACATGATTGTGAAGTCCAAAGAAAGAGAGGGCCACTACACCGCCTTGCAAAAGTTCTTCCAAAGGATCAGAGAATTCGGTTGCGGCTGAATCCTCAGAAGTGTACGTTCGGTGTTACAGCAGGGAAAATGCTGGGGTTTCTGATTACACAGAGAGGTATCGAAGTCGACCCTTCCAAAATCAAGGCCATCTTAGAAATGCACCACCAAGGACTGAAAAGGAGGTGCGAGGCTTTCTGGGTAAAGTGCAATTCATAAGACGGTTTATCTCAAAATTAACCTTGACTTGTGAACCACTTTTTGGTCTCCTGAAGAAAGGAAAGAAATTCCAGTGGGACGGCCGATGCCAAGCTGCTTTTGAACATATCAAGGAATACTTACAGAACCCACCCGTGTTGTCACTGCCAGAGCCGGGGAGACCGTTGATATTGTACTTTCAGTGACTGAGACTACAATGGGCTGCATGCTCGCGCAAGAATCAGAGGACAAGGTGGAGAGGGCTATCTACTATCTGTGCAAGAAGATGCTAGAGTATGAGACTCGCTACACACCGTTGGAGAAGGCTTGCTTAGCCTTGGTATGGGCTACCAGGAAGCTGCGGCACTACCTGTTAGCTCACTCTGTAATGTTGGTTTCAAGATTAGATCCCATCAAATATCTTTTCGAGAAACCGGCACTTACGAGTAGGCTGGCTCATTGGTTCCTGTTGCTTTCCGAATTCGATCTGAAATATGTGACGCGCAAGTTAGTCAAGGGAAGAGGAGTGGCAGAATTCTTAGCCGATCATCCAGTGGAAGGAGGTGAAGCAGTTGAGTACTTATTCCCAGATGAGGCCATTTTGCATATCAAAGACGAAACTTGGATGATGTACTTTGATGAAGTGTCAAACCAATACGGGTATGGGATAGGAGTGTTACTGATAGCACCCGACAACTCCCGTATCCCTCTAGCTTTCAAACTCCAGTTCAAAGTCTCGAATAACGAAGCAGAATATGAAGCATGCATTGCTTGTTTAGAAGCAGCCCTGGAACTAGGGGCAAAATGGTTGGACGTCATCGGGGACTCGAACCTTGTTGTGTCTCAAGCAAAAGGAGACTGGAAAGTCAAAGAAGAAAAGATGATAATGTATCACCAGACCTTGGACTTGTTAATTCCTCGATTTGAGAAGCTAAACTTTGCTCATCTATTAAGAGAGAACAACAGGTGTGCAGATTCATTAGCAACTCTATCTTCCATGAGAAACATCCCATTCGGAGTCCGGATGCGTCCGATCATCATTAACCAGAAATTTACGCCAACGTATGAATCAATTGCTGCCATAGATGAGGTTCAGGATGAGAACCCCTGGTATTACGACATTTGGAACTTCTTGGAGAAGGAGGCGTATCCACCAGGGGTAAATGCCAAGGATAAAAGGGCAATCAGAAGAATGGCCGTTCAGTTCATCATCTGCGGGGGTAAATTGTATAAGAGAGGTCATCTGGGAATGCATAAGCTGTGTGTCGATGCCGAAGAATCGAAGCGCCTGATGGAGGCCATCCATGGAGGAGAATGCGGAGCGCACATGAACGGGGTAATGCTAGCTCGGAAGATCCTCAGACAAGGTTACTACTGGTCCACCATGGAGGAGGATTGTATCGGCTTTGTTCGGCGATGCCACAAATGTCAGATCCATGCAAACCGCATGAACATCCCGCCGTCGAAGCTGTACAATATGACTTCGCCATGGCCATTTTCAGTTTGGGGAATCGATGTGATCGGGGCTGTCACCCCGAAGGGGTCTAATGGGCATGAGTTCATCCTGGTCGCGATAGATTATTTTACAAAGTGGGTCGATACCCAATCCTATGCGGTGTTGAAAGCTTCACATGTTGCGAAGTTCATCTGAAACAACATCATCTGTCGTTATGGGGTCCCAAACGAGATTATTTCAGACAATGGTTCCCACTTCAAGAAAGAAGTGATTGACTTGTTGGAAAAATACAACGTGGCTTTTCATAAGTCGTCCACATATTGGCCACAGACCAACGGAGCAGTTGAGGCCGCCAACAAGAATATCAAACACATACTGCAGAAGATGGTGGAAACCTACCGGGACTGGCCAGATAAGCTGCCATTTGCTCTGTGGGGCTACCGGACTTCAATTAGAACTTCTACTGGGGTGACTCCGTATTCATTAGTTTATGGGATGGAGGCCGTTCTACCTATTGAAATTGAGGTCCCGTCTTTGCGAGTACTAGCTGAGGGTCAGATAGCTGAAGCAGATTGGCAGCAGAGCAGGTTTGTGGAACTCATGCTCTTTAACGAAAGAAGACTGAAAGCACTGTACCATGTTCAAGGTTATCAGCGTAGAATTGCCCGAGCTTTCAACAAGGAGGTTAAGTCCCGGAATTTGAAAGAAGGAGATTTGGTGCTCAAGGATAACCGAGCTTCCATCCATGACCCAAGGGGCAAGTTCAGACCCAATTGGATTGGTCCCTACATCATTAAGTCTATCTGGTCGGGTGGAGCTGTCGTTCTGATAGACCTAGATGGCCTAGAGTTTTCACAGCCGATCAATATGGACAAGTTGAAGAAATATTACCCCTGAGAGGCTCACTAGGCTGAAAACCCAAAAGGACGACCTAGGCAAAAGTTAGAGCATAGAAAATTTGAAATTATAAAAACTGAGCTCGCAAGGCTGAAAACCCGCAAAGGGCGGCCTTGACAAAAGTTAGAGCGCAAAAGAAGAGTGAAAATACTCGAGTGAACCCAAGCCTGAACTACGTAAGGCTTGATTCCCATCTTTGGGATACGTAGGCAACTTCATCTTGAAGTTCAACCATAAACTCTTTCCCGGTCAACTTTGTCCATTTGATCATCTCAGTCATCTTTGTCTATACAGCCTTCAAGAGTTCGGTTGTAATCTCCGGTACAGTGCTACTCAGACTAGGGGCAACTCTCCAGTTGCTGGGATCCAGGGTTGTGCATCTCAGTGACAGATCTCAGGCGTGCCCAGTTCTGATCCATATCGAAAATGGTTTTGAAAAGTTTTGATAAAAGCTGACTTTGTTCAAATTAATCTTTTTACAACTTAGACCATTTTTGGACCAAAGCGGAAAATTTCCAGTACCCACAACTTTCAATTTCATTGATTTCAATACAGAGTTCTCCTGCTCTTGCATACAAATTGACGTTGTTTTTTATTACATTCATAAAGAAAACTTGAAAGTACTAATAAAGTAATAAATCCAGGGCATAGATAAGTCAGGTGTTCCTGCCCCCCCCTCCCAGAGCTGGTCGAAGCCTCTGATGCCAAGCTGGGCTCAATCTGTGCCTCTTCATTAAGCCAATCTATGCACTCATCAGACAAGGTGCAACTGAAAGTGGGAGCGGGGGCCAGGAGCTCTCTAGTCCTCCATGCTGTGGCATACCGAGCAAGCTGTGCGCCTCAGACTGAAAATGCAGCCTGGTATTCTATCCCCTTTGGCGGGCAAGTCTGATCATGGCCGAGTTGGCGTTGGAACCGGAATGGAAAGTAGAACACATAGTGAGTCAAGCGAATCAACTGAATCCCAGTCTGTCGGGACATATTGTAACTCATTACCGGTAGGTTGAGCCAAGGGCACCGCCGAGCAATGCTGCCTGCGGACAAGCTGCACATCCAATCGAACCACCATCCCTCATCAAGGGCATTGACTAGGCATTGTCGGAAGAAGTAGCCACGAGCTGAGTATGCTGGGCAAGAGTCAACAACCTGCAACTTGTCCATCAACCACACCTAGGTAGCGATGAAAAATGAGAGAATAAAGAATAGAGAGATGTACAATGAGAGAAAAGTGAGAAAATGATTTTGTGAGAAAAACCGAGCCTGAGAGCCGAGTGATGTGAGTAATACATATGTGAGATTGGGTGGGAAACATTACCTGCAGCAGTAGTGGACTCCCCGTGAATCTGGTCGTCTTGGCGATAAAAGGCATCCAAGCCCATCAACGTCTCAACCAGAGTCATGGCAATGCAGCTCTTGCCCTCCTTCAAGCCTTGGGAAACCTCGATCAACCGGACACTAGATCCTCTGGAGCCCAAGGCAAGCAAGAAATGAGATAGCATGCACAAACAGAGGGTGTGTCGCCGAAAACCTTGCCAATAATGATTGCCGCAGTCGCCGGCATCAGAAAACTGGCAAATCAAACTCGGAACATCCAGCATTTCATCACAAATCAAAGAGCGAGCATCGTGCATTGTGAGCCCACACATTCGCCCTAAGGTTGGGCGTGGCCAAGCGAAGCTGAGGCAAGACTTCTTCCGTTGCGCTCAGATTCCATCAAAGCTTGGAAATCTTCGAAGGTAGGACATACCTCTTGCCCGCCAAAGCTAAAGACATGTTACAGATTCCAAAAACTTGCCGCGGCATGAAGAATGGAAAGTTGCAGCGGGGTACGACTCAGAGTGAATAGTGCATTTATATCGAAGCCCCGGAAATTCAGCTTTTCCGAGCCGTCCAAGTTGGCAATCCAAGATGTGAGATTCTGGGCGAGAAACTCTTCCATTTGGAGCAAATCAGTATTGAATTGAGAAAAACTACGAAGCTGAGGCTTTTTGTAGGGGATAAGGTGTGAATGGAGGACAGGTGTCAGCATTCTGGTGGTTCTTGCCATTTATGGCCAACCGGTCAAAAATAGTGCCGACCGACCACCATTTTTGGTCGATTAGTCAAAGCTGTTGGCCGACGGCCATTTCTTGAGGCCGATGGCTTTCCTCTGTGGCGGTGGTCCTTATTCTTGTTCCCCGAGCTGTTATATGTTGAAGATGCTGAGAATTTGGGGACTGGCACCATTTTTAATGCCCTCCGATGACGATTTTTGCGAAGTCACGTCTATTTGTTTATCGAGTTGTTGTACATTTTCTTATCGAGTTGTATTTTACATTCTTTAAATCTTTGCTTTGCTTATCGAGTTGTATTTACACTTGGTTAGCTTATTGAGTTCTTTGTTTTGCTTATCGAGTTGTTTTGTCGTTAGTCAGCTCACTACCTGATTATTACGAGGCAAACGCTTACTTTTCAAATAAAGATTCAAACCTCATTTACATTGTTATGTAATGCAATGCGATACGATGCATAGAAAGTACAAATGAAACACCTTTTTGGACAAAATAGCTGTTTCATTTCCATCATGTCTTTTGCAAAAAGAATACATAGTTTTGAAAAAAGTAAAACCTATCTGAGGCAGTGCAATGTGCTTAAACTACCAGTAAAAAGGAAAGTAAAGCAAAAGGAGAGCGAGGCAGCAGAGTGTCGGGATTGATACCGGTAACCTCCCCTTGCGGTCGACGTACCTCCCACGCCCCTGTTCAGGTCAATTATGCGGATTGGCACCTTCATTACTCAAGACAGTACAAGGAAGTGCATTTTTGGAACATTAGTAGACCTTCGTGTTGACCACGAGCTGTGTCTTCCATGAGCGATGCTCGGTGCGTGCGAGGAGCATCCTTTCCCGTATCCCATTTGTATCTTGCGAATTCCACAAATCACTTCAATCATGTCGTATTACGTTGTTTCATTTTGGCTTTAAAGCACGCTTGTTACGCGTCTTGCGTCGAGCGATGCCTCGTCTTGTTTTGAAGTTGCATTTCAACATCATGAATAACATGCCTTTACCATGCTTCAAGTGAATATGCACCTTTCTTCCCTTCTTTGCTTTTTATACACATTGCATGCATTGTCGCGTATTGCTTTACTTACATGAGTTCAAGTTCCTTTTATACACATTGCATGCGTTGTCGCGTATTGCTTTACTTACATGTGTTCAAGTTCCTTTTATACACATTGCATGCGTTGTCGCGTATTGCTTTACTTACATGTGTTCAAGTTCCTTTTTATACATATTGCATGTGTTGTCGCGTATTGCTTTACTTATATGTGTTCAAGTTCCTTTTATACACATTGCATGCGTTGTCGCGTATTGCTTTACTTACATGTGTTCAAGTTCCTTTTATACACATTGCATGCGTTGTCGCGTATTGCTTTACTTTCATGTGTTCAAGTTCCTTTTTATACACATTGCATGCGTTGTCGCGTATTGCTTTACTTATATGTGTTCAAAGTTCCCTTTTATACACATTGCATGCATTGTCGCGTATTGCTTTACTTATATGTGTTCAAAGTTCCTTTTTTATACACATTGCATGCGTTGTCGCGTATTGCTTTACTTACATGTGTTTGTGTCTTTTAAGCATTGTTATGCACCCTATTCTGCTCGCGTTGTCGCGCATGCCTTCCTTGCATTGTTATGCACCCCCTCCCCACTTACGTTGTCACACACTTTCAATTGCATTGTTATGCATACTTCTAACAATATTGTATCTGTTAAGTTTCTTTCTTTTACAGGCACGATATTGTATGTACGGTTCATTTGAAGCTGGCACGACCAGACGAGCCGGACAGGTATTGTATTCTCCGTGTGAAACGTAGCAAGAGTTACATAATTCTCTTACATCCCTTCTGCATTGTAATGTAGTTGGATTTGTGTTGGATTGCTTAAACTATTGCATTTATTGTATGTATATGCTTCGTTACAGCTTTCTTTGCATGATCATAAGTTATGCTCGGCTTTGTGCATTGTCTTGCATTTTGCCCCTGCCCTCGAGCGCATATCTTTATTGGTAGCTTGTATGCTCTGTCTAAGTCTTTGGCCTTGTCAAAATGGGTCGTCTCTGGGCTTTGACACTCACTCCCGTCATTGTTATGACTTTCGAGTTCTGTCAAAGAGGGGCAACTGTAGACACCCCATTTTTGACCGTTCTCAAGACTTGAATGTCACCGTTTGAACGCTTAGTGATCATCCATGTTCGTGTTCGTTTTGAGTTTCCGGAGGTCTCGGCCACGCGCCTTGCCTCAGGATCTCTTTAACTTGCTTGTTCTGTGCTTGGTTTTGCACCAAGAACTTGTTTGTTTTGCACCTGAGGGTAGGAAGTGGCTTTTTAGCCATCCCCTAAAACCCACCGGCCATGGCATGAAGCCACCGGCCTTGCTTTCTTGCTACCGACCAAATGTTTGGTCGGTCGGCACTTGTGTTCGGTGTATCGGCTCTTTGTGTAGTCGACCGGCACTTTATTTGGCCGATTGTCCCTTTTTTTGGCCGGTACCTCCTTTTCGCCTTTTTCAGGCATGGTGCATGCCAGCTATGCCAGTTGGAGTGCACAGACTTGTCCTCCATACACGTGTATGGAGGATTTGCCCCTTTTGCACCCTTTTGTTCTAAGCTTCTTGGAGAAGCTTGCACCCTTTGCTTAAGCTTCTTGAGGAAGCTTGGACCTTTGTCTTAGCTTCCTCAAGAAGCTTGGACCTTTGAGTTAGCTTCCTTGAGAAGCTTGACCCCCTTCACCCCATTTTTGTTAGCTTCTCTAAGAAGCTTAGCACCTTGTCTTGCTCTATAAAAGGAGACCTCTCTTCTCCTTTGAAGAGGTTCAGCAAAATCAGAGTGATATATGATATATACGCCACTCTCTCTCTATATCTCCCTCTCTCTCTTCATTTGTGTGTGTTAGAGGGCCTAAAAGGGTGTCTTGTTCTTAGTTTTACACTAAGGCACGTAGTATTACACCATACTTGGGTTATTGAGGTGTTAAGAGGTTGTTCTTGGAGTTTTGAGGTGGTTTTGATCAGAAGGAGGGGGCTGAGTTTGCTGTTCTTTAAGTGTTCTTCAAGGGTGAGCACATTTACTTTATATTCCCCATTCTTGCACTAGCTTTTAACCCACTTTGCATGTTGTTTTGAGCCTTGTGTATAACAGATAAAAACTCTGATTTTTCATGCTTAAGATGTTTCATTAAGATCTCTTTTGTGTTTGGGGTCGATCTCCCCCTCTTGTTTGGCCCCTTTTGTGCCTTCTTTGGTTGAGCTTTGAATACTTTTGTGCATTGGCCTTCTCACCACTGAAATCCAGACGATTTTTAGTGGCAAAGAAGAGGTTTTGAGGTCTTGCATAGGGGAGGGACACCCTCTCCCTGGTCTATCTTTTGCTTGTGTTTTTGGCTCATAAGGGTAGCATGCATGCTTAGTTGTTTGTGACTCCATTTCAGAGGTTTTTGGGTGTTATTTGGTCATATTATGCCTCTAATTTTGGTCGGATTAATGGTCCATTACATGCATCATATACTTGCTTAGTAGTCCTCTTTATTGTCATAATATGTGCCATGTGCTTAGGCCATCATGCTTGCATACTTTAGCTTGAATTCATGAAGCTTTTAGTTATGTTTTGCCGTGCTTAAGGTCTATCTTGGGTCTTTGGAGTCATGCTTGCCATGCTTTATATAGCTTCTTTGCATTCTAGCTTGCTAGTTGTGGGTGTATGAGTCATTAGCATGCATTGTTTAACCTTTCTCGTGATTTGGCATCATTTGAGATCATATTTCAGTCCATGTAATGTGGTCTTACATTCGCATTTGGCTTTCTTTCAATGCTTTGAAGTGTTGTAGTTTTGTGCCTTAAAGGTTGGTCATTGTGTATGCTACCATATTTAGACATTTGAGCTGCCATAACAGTGGATTTTGGGACTTATTTTGGTGCATTGTAACTCTATTTTTGGTTGCATAATCCATGCCATGTATGGTCATGATAGCTGAAGAGTAATGCGCCCTTTTGCGGCCTTGAATGCCCTTTGTTTTGGGCCCATTTCTTGACATGTTTTGACCATGTTCCATGCATGTTCTAGCCTCATTTTGGTCTGCCCTAGGACTGATTTAGGTCATTTTGGGCCTTCGAGGCTTAGTTAGTGTGGCTATGGTTTGAACCCTTTGGTTGGTCTCAAGCTTTGGGCCCCGTTGCATGCTATGCTTCACTTGTGTGATTGGTTTGGCACTCATCTTAGCATGTTTTCAGAGCTCAGCATATTTGTAAAATGCCCATGTTTGTCTCTTTTAAGTATGCTTAGAGTTACCTCTTTTATATCTTCGGTGATGGGCCTTGGTGTATGCATGTTTCCATGTGTGTTTTGTGCCTTTGTTGCACCCTTTTGGCCATTGTTTTGGGGCATGGCTGAGGCCTCCCATTTCAGTTTAAGTCCATCCTTGTGCATAGTTGCACGTTCGACATGTTGCCTCTAGTTACATGCTTACATTACACCATGTTTGCATGCTCTTGTTACATTAGTTTAGCTTACATGTTAGGTTGCATTGCATTGCATCTTGCATGTTTAGCACATTGCATACTTGCATGATAGGTTGCATTACATTTGGCATGTTTTGCTAACTTAGCCTCATGTTTGCATATTTTGAGGAGCATGTTGCATAACTTTGAGCAACATTGCATACATACATTACATTTTGCTTGATTTGGGGTGTCAACCAAGCATGAGGGGTGAGGTGTGTTCGTACTGAAAGTGACGAAACATGTCTCAACCGTCGGTCGCCGATGCCCTTGATATCAACATGATAGGGCGTAAGGCACTCATTTGTTTTGTCGCATGCATTCACATTAATTTGCAAACTTGGTGTCCTTGGCCATCATGCATCGAAATGCGTGATTGGTGGCCCGAGTACCGAGGCCCACACTCCCTTGAGTCCATAACATGATAGGGAGAGTGGACACGCACACATTGCTTTGAATTTCCTTGCCATGCACTGTCTACCCTCTGCTGCTGTCAAAACCAATATTCTGCAGGAATAAATGGCCGGCCGACCACTTCCAGTGCCGACCGACCATCATTCTCCAGCCGATGATCCAATTTTTGGTCGACGGCCACATTTCCATGGCCGGTAATGTTCTATCTTGGCCGGTGACATTCCAAAATGTGCATGGAGTGTTTTAGAAGCATCACAATTTTCATAGTTCTCAGAGAGCAGGACAGACAGTGCAAACAGAGGCAACAGTGGCATGGTAACGGGTTTCCAAGCGCGGCGAATTGAGCATGCATCATTCCATCATCTCGAGGCGGGGCTTGGCCCTTCCTTTTTTGTAATTAACTTGTTAATTAATTCAGGGTTTGTAATAATTAATTAGCTAGGATAGTTGATTTATTATTCGGCCTGTATTATTCTTTCGGACCCTCCAAGCGAGGGCAATTGTGTAATAAGTGTGCGTGCGTGTGTGCATGTCTTCCAAACCCATTTCTTTCTCCCTTTTTTTTAACTGCTTACAATGGTTAGATTCATGGCATGTTTTAATTAGCATCCTTATGCTCGCATGTTTGCATCCATTCATCTGTATTGCATGCACCGGGCTCGGCGCATCATACTAATTGCATTGTATTTCAATTCCAAAGTGAATACGTGTTATCTGTAGCATTTCACATGTCATCTTAGGTTAGCCGAGCCTATCTTAGTTGCATCTTGTATGTGTTGCATTAGTCATCTTAACATGAACTAGGATCATGCATATGATTACTAACTAGTTTCTGTTTTGGCTCGGAGTACTCGGTAAGTATTTATGCTTTAGCATATTTGCATGCGTGTGAGTGTCTGCCATGATAGCATGCTTACCATGAGGCTATGTGCTTATGTGATATAACTGCCTGAATGCCTGTGGGTGAAGGTTGGGTTATTTAAATTGGAACAATGCATTAAATGCGAGTTTCAAGCCCACTTGAAAGTGGCAAAACCTTGTTTTCTAAGCCCACTCGAGGGTGGCAAAATCAGCATCTTAGCCTACTTGCGAGTAGCAAACCGCTTTCTAAACAAACATGAAATGTTTTGTTCCAATTCAGGCGATCCAATCTATATTTGTATGCTGTGCGCATCACATAGTAAATCTAGGCTAATAACTGAAATAAGAACGCGTAATGGTTTTCAAAACTCGATATCATAGTTAGTAGAGGCCGATCTTTGATCGGGCGAGCGGGGGTGCTCATAGCTGACCTTTCCCAATCGTACCCAAGTTCCCGAGCCGAGGCAACTTTGGTGATGACGGACACGTGGCCTTAGGCAAACGAGTCAGGGTTTCCTGAATCACCCCATAAAAATATTTAGGTGGCGACTCTGTATCTGGCAAAGTAGTCCATGTTTGGCACTTCTTTCAAAAAAATCTGTTTTCAAAAACAATTTGCCGAATTTGGACTCTTTGATGATTCATCGGTCTTGCATTGCACTTTGCGAGATTAGATATAGGACCGTGACATTGAGTCCTGAACTGTGGTGAGCCCAAATGAACAAAACGGGGGGATTCCCCCCCTTCCCGGGACGTTCGGGGACGTCCACATCATCATTCTGATTATCTGGCATGGGTGGTGCCGGAGGTGGAGGTGGAGGATGTGGCTGTTGCCACTGTTGTTGCCACTCTTGTTGTTGCCTCAATGTCACTTCCATTTCCTGAATCAGTCTTTCCATTCTATCCATTCTAGCAGTAGAAGACTCCTCTATCTCATCACCTCTTGTTCTCACCATCTGATTAAACTTGCATTATACTTCATACAAAAGATACACAAGTATGCATATACTAGAAAGCATACATTTTCAAACAATTGCAATACAAGCAATTCACAAACTTATAGTACATAATCGTTCATGTCAAAACATTTAAGCATATTCTTGTTGCTTTCAAATTTAGACTTATCATATGAATGCATCCTAGATCTTTTCTAGACGCTTATTGCTCATTTGGACAAGTGTGTGAGTTATTAACTCGTGCTTTGATACCACTTTGTCATGACCTGAACCCGCCCCTTATGGGTTAAAGACATAACCGGCCAGCAATCCTGAGATTACCTACAGCCTCAAACCAAATCAGGCGTAACTCATCAGAGTAAAGGGGCCAAATGGAAGCAAAATTTAAAACTTTGTCCATAGAGCTGTGCTTACGTGGCACATCAAAGTAAACCATACATATGTACATTAATAACCCACAACAGAAACACAGTAGCATAAGGTTCTGTACAGACAGGATCATCAAAATCTAAGTCAACCCATGAAACTATATACAGACATATTCAAAGACTTCGCCAACATCACAACATTAAAAAAAATGACAAAAGGGCGAAGATGAGTCTCATGCGTGAGACGCAAGGGCTGACTCTTCAAAACCTTTGTTGTTCCACATAGACTTCACTGGGGCTGGGTTCGGACTTCCCTTGGCTCACCAATAAACACATGAATAAGCATGAGTGATAGCCCAGTGAATAGTATCAAATAAAGAAGTTATACAAATGATATGTAGAACAACATACTTCAAATAGCCTTGGGCCCAATTCATATTTCTATTTAACATATACGCACACAATTTAAATCAAGTGGTTGTAGTTCCAAACGTATTGGCCTTTGGCCCATTCAGACTTTCATGTCAAACTGGCCTTTGGCCCATTCAATCATGTCAGACTGGCCTCTGGCCCATTCATTCATCTCAGACTAGCCTCTGGCCCATTCATTCATGTCACACTGGCCTCTGGCCCATTCATTCATATCAGACTGGCCTCTAGCCCATTCGTTCAATCATGTCAAACTGGCTTTTGGCCCATTCATTCATTCATTTATTTCCGACTGGCCTTCGGCCCATTTCGTTATTCATATCAAACATTTGTCCACAATTCAAACTAGCAACTTATAAGGCTTATAAGGACATAAGCAATTGGACAAATGACAAGCTTCGAAATATCGATATTACTCACAGTGATCGGTTGGTTGGTTTGCCCTAGAGCTTGACCCTACACATCACATAGCACATACGGGTCAGAAGCGATTCAATCCGTTCCTTAATTCACATATTCCTCGTTAGGCTTCATTCCTATCTCTTTAACTCAATTACAATGCTCAATGCATGCCTAAGAGTGCTTACAAGTGAAAGAGGACGGAAAACGAAACACAGAACACGCAAACAAAATTTTAGAAAACAGGGTCCCCGCTCAAGCGTGGACTTCCCCGCTCGAGCAGACCCAATAGGTCTGCAAAAGTGCTAGTTGCATCATTTTTACGCTCGAGCATGAACTTGGACGCTCGAGCGGAAGTTCATCCTACATAGCTCCCCGCTCGAGCGTGAACTTCCCCTGCTCGAGCGGACGTCCAAGTCTGCAAAAATACTGGAGCACGAAATTCACGCTCGAGCGGCGGTTTCCCCACTTGAGCGGACATCAAATTTTCTGGGTTTTCCAGCTAAGTTCTTGAGCTCAAATCCAGCATTCAAACCAATCCAACTTACATTTTATGGCTCAAACTTCAAATATATTTATGCTATCATGATACAAACACCCAATTACATCAATATGGAGCTCAATTTTATGAATCAAACACATGCATGTCCCAAATTGACACCAAACTCATTTCATAACACATTCATGCATTCAAAGCTCCTATTCTCATAAATTGTACATGCATGTGATGTATTACTCTCATTCTCAACTTAGTTGATACAAATGGTGATTTCAAACATGAGTTTTAACCAAAACTCTACATGAATCATATATTTCAAGCTCAAACATGCAAATTCAAAACAATTTCTTACATGCGCACATATTGGCCCTCAATTCAACAAAACCAATTCAATTTCATGATGCTCAATTAAATTCATGTTCTTGACCACTATTCCAATTTGAATTCACAAAATTACAACTTAATATTCATGAATCCACTTACCTAGAGGCTTTACTCTTCCCAAATTATGGTCAAATCTAGAGTTTAATCCTCCACTCTTCACAAACTTGAGCCAAAACACCCAACTCCCCTTCTTCCTCTCTCTCTAGCCGACCCCTTTCCTTTTCTTAGAGTTTATAATCAGCCAAATGAAGCTAAGGAGAGAAATTGAGTGCATAAAGGCCCCTTATAAGCCCCCACTCAACACATTATTTTATTATAAAACAATTAGGCACTTAATTCATTAATTTAATCTAATTGATTTGATCCAAATCAATTTTCAATTAAATTTCACCGTAGGCTCTAAAAATTATGCCAATCACAATGGCGCAATTAATTTCAAGTTCTGTGGCCGATAAGGCCTCCAATCAAATTTTCAAAGCAGATAATCAAACAGATAGAAATTCAAAACCACATATATTCACATAATTGGCACACAGAATCATATTAAACACCTAATCATATTCATATTAAGGACCAATTAACATAATAAGGGACATGGTTATCACAGTGACAATGTTGATCTTGTAGTCCATTTGATCCATTTGGTCCTCTCTATTGTGGAAAAGACACAAGTGCCATTGGGTTAATCAAGAGCTACTTTATGTAAGCTTTTTATTCGATGTACGCTTAAAATTACCACATTATGCGCGTAGTTGGGTGAGACACAACAAAAGTACACTAAGGCTTTTATACTTTTTGCTTTGTGGGTTAATGCATTGCCCTTGACACATAGACTACTCTCCCCCTTCGTTACCAAATCTGTCATGTTAGAGTGTTATATTTTGGAAAATTACACTAAAGGGTTTTTAATTTTTTTCAAAGTGTCACATCATACCCGTCACGTTGGAGTGTCACTTGTCATGTTTGAGAAAAATACACTAAGAAGTTTTTAATTTTTTTTAGAATGTCACATCATACCCGCCACGTTGTCACATTTGAGAAAAGTACACAAAAGAGTTTTTAATTTTTTTGAAGTGTCACGTTACAGTGTCACATTTTGGAAAATTGCACTAAAGGGTTTTTAATTTTTTTCAAAGTGTCACATCATACCCGTCACGTTGGAGTGTCACTTGGCATGTTTGAGAAAAATACACTAAGGAGCTTTTAATTTTTTTTAGAGTGTCACATCATACCCGCCACGTTGTCACATTTGAGAAAAGTACACTAAGGAGTTTTTAATTTTTTTAAAGTGTCACGTCATATCCGCCACGTTGTCACATTAGGAAAAAGTATACTAAAGAGTTTCTTTTTCTTTTTTTTTTAAGTGTTACATCATACCCCCCATGTTGTTACATTAGAAAAAAGTACACTAAAGAGTTTTTATTTTTTTTTTGGAGTAAAACTTTTTAAGTGTCACATCATACCCCCCACGTTGTCACATTTAGGAAAAGTACACTAGGGAGTTTTTTATTTTTTTGGAGTGTCACATTAATACCTTCCACATTGGAGTATATTATTTTTTAGAGTTCACATCATACACGCCACGTTGTATCATTAGGAAAAAGTACACTCAAGAGTTTTTTTTTTTAAGTGTCACATCATACCCGCCAAGTTGTCACATTAGGAAAAGTATACTTAATTATCTAAACTATTATTTAAAATATATTTATAATATCATTAAAAATTAATAATTGATTTGATGATTTATTAATAAAATAAATGATTTGTTATGAAATTATAAATCTCAAAAGGCGAAATGTATGTTCTAAAATTGCAAGGGCGATTTATTTTTTAAGCAAATTTCAATAGGTGTATTTATAATTTACCTAATTTGAAATGATGTTTAGGCTTTGTGGACTCAATCCGTCACGTTAAAGTGTCACATTTGGGAATAAATATAAAAAACACCATGTTGTCACATCATACCCGCTACCACAAAAAACGAGCTCCCAAATTTCCAATCCCATATTGTCTCTCTACTCTTCCCTCTTGTTTGGCCCCTTTTGTGCCTTCTTTGGTTGAGCTTTGAATACTTTTGTGCATTGGCCTTCTCACCACAGAAATCCAGAGGATTTTCAGTGGTAAAGAAGAGGTTTTGAAGTCTTGCATAGGGGAGGGACACCCCTCTCCCTTGATCTCTTTTTTGCTTGTGTTTTTGGCTCATAAGGGTAGCATGCATGCTTAGTTGTTTGTGACTGCATTTCAGAGGTTTTTGGGTGTTATTTGGTCATATTATGCCTCTGATTTTGGTCGGATTAATGGTCCATTACATGCATCATATACTTGCTTAGTAGTCCTCTTTATTGTCATAATATGTGCCATGTGCTTAGGCCATCATGCTTGCATACTTTAGCTTGACTTCATGAAGCTTTTAGTTATGTTTTGCCATGCTTAAGGTTTGTCTTGGGTCTTTGGAGTCATGCTTGCCATGCTTTGTATAGCTTCTTTGCATTCTAGCTTGCTAGTTGTGGGTGTATGAGTCATTAGCATACATTGTTTAACCTTTCTTGTGATTTGGCATCATTTGAGATCATATTTCAGCCCATGTAATGTGGTCTTACATTCGCATTTGGTTTTCTTTCAATGCTTTGAAGTGTTGTAGTTTTGTGCCTTAAGGTTGGTCATTGTGTATGCTACCATATTTAGACATTTGAACTGCCATAACAGTGGGTTTTGGGACTTATTTTGGTGCATTGTAACTCTGTTTTTGGTTGCATAATCCATGCCATGTATGGTCATGATAGTTGAAGAGTAATGCTCCCTTTTGCGGCCTTGAATGCCCTTTGTTTTGGGCCCATTTCTTGGCATGTTTTGACCATGTTCCATGCATGTTCTAGCCTCATTTCGGTCTGCCCTAGGACTGATTTAGGTCATTTTGGGCCTTTGAGGCTTAGTTGGTATGGCTATGGTTTGAACCCTTTGGTTGGTCTCAAGCTTTGGGCCCCGTTGCATGCTATGCTTCACTTGTGTGATTGGTTTGGCACTCATCTTAGCATGTTTTCAGAGCTCAGCATATTTGTAAAATCCCCATGTTTGCCTCTTTTAAGTATGCTTAGAGTTGCCTCTTTTATATCTTTGGTGATGGGCCTTGGTGTATGCATGTTTCCATGTGTATTTTGTGCCTTTGTTGTACCCTTTTGGCCACTGTTTTGGGGCATGGCTGAGACCTCCCATTTCAGTTTAAGTCCATCCTTGTACATAGTTGCACGTTTGACATGTTGCCTCTAGTTACATGCTTGCATTACGCCATGTTTGCATGCTCTTGTTACATTAGTTTAGCTTACATGTTAGGTTGCATTGCATTGCATCTTGCATGTTTAGCACATTGCATACTTGCATGATAGGTTGCATTACATTTGGCATGTTTTGCTAACTTAGCCTCATGTTGCATATTTGAGCCATGTTGCATAACTTGAGCCACATTGCATACATACATTACGTTTTGCTTGGTTTGGAGTGTCAACCAAGCATGAGGGGTGAGGTGTGTTCGTACTCAAAGTGACGAAACACGTCTCAACCCTCGGTCGCTGATGCCCTTGTTCTCAACATGATAGGGCGTAAGACACTCATTTGTTTTGTCGCATGCATTCACATTAATTTGCAAACTTGTTGTGTTTGGCCATCATGCATCAAAATGCATGATTGGTGGCCCGAGTACCGAGGCCCACACTCCCTTGAGTCCATAACATGATAGGGAGAGTGGACACGCACAGATTGCTTTGAATTTTCTTGCCATGCACTGTCTGCCCTCTGCTGCTGTCAAAACCAGTATTCTGCAGGAATAAATGGTCGGCCGACCACTTCCAGTGCCGACCGACCATCATTCTCCAGCCGATGATCCAATTTTTGGTCGATGGCCACATTTCCATGGCCGGTAATGTTCTATCTTGGCCGGTGGCATTCCAAAATGTGCATGGAGTGTTTCAGAAGCATCACAAATGCTTTCATAGTTCTCAGAGAAGTAGGACAGTGCAAATTGAGGCAATAGTGGCATGGTAACGGGTTTCCAAGCGCGGCGAATCGAGCATGCATCATTCCATCATCTCGAGGCGGGGCTTTGGCCACTTCCCTTTCTTGTAATTAACTTGTTAATTAATTTAGGGTTTGTAATAATTAATTAGCTAGGATAGTTGATTTATTATTCGGCCTGTATTATTCTTTCGGACCCTCCAAGCGAGGGCAATTGTGTAATAAGTGTGCGTGTGTGTGTCCATGTCTTCCAACCCCATTTCTTTCTCCTTTTTTTTTTTAACTGCTTACAATGGTTAGATTCAGGGCATGTTTTAATTAGCATCCTTATGCTCGCATGTTTGCATCCATTCATCTGCATTCCATGCACCGGGCTCGGCGCATCATACTAACTGCATTGTATTTCAATTCCAAAGTGAATACGTGTTATCTGTAGCATTTCACATGTCATCTTAGGTTAGCCGAGACTATCTTAGTTGCATCTTGTATGTGTTGCATTAGTCATCTTAACATGAACTAGGATCATGCATATGATTACTAACTAGTTTCTGTTTTGGCTCGGAGTACTCGATAAGTATTTATGCTTTAGCATATTTGCATGCGTGTGAGTGTCTGCCATGATAGCATGCTTACCATGAGGCTATGTACTTATGTGATATAACTGCCTGAATGCCTGTGGGTGAAGGTTGGGTTATTTGAATTGGAACAATGCATTAAATGCGAGTTTTAAGCCCACTTGAAAATGGCAAAACCCTGTTTTCTAAGCCCACTCGAGGGTGGTAAAATCTGCATCTTAGCCTACTTGCGAGTAGCAAACCTCTTTCTAAACAAACGTGAAATGTTTTGTTCCAATTCAGGCGATCCAGTCTATATTTGTATGCTGTACGCATCACATAGTAAATCTAGGCTAATAACCGGAATAAGAACGCGTAATGTTTTCAAAACTCGATATCATAGTTAGTAGAGGCCGATCTTTGATCGGGCGAGCGGGGGTGCTCATAGCTGACCTTCCCCAATCGTACCCAAGTTTCCGAGCTGAGGCAACTTCGGTGATGACGGACACGTGGCCTTAGGCAAACGAGTCAGGGTTTCCTAAATCCCCCCATAAAAATATTTATGTGGCGACTCTGTATCTAGCAAAGTAGTCCATGTTTGGCACTTCTTTCAAAAAAATCTGTTTTCAAAAACAATTTGCCGAATTTGGACTCTTTGATGGTTCATCGGTCTTGCATTGCACTCTGCGAGATTAGAGACAGGACCGTGACATTGAGTCCTGAACTGTGGTGAGCCCAAATGAACAAAACGGGGGGATCCCCCCCCCCCCCGGGACGTTCAGGGACGTCCACATCATCATTCTGATTATCTGGCACGGGTGGTGCCGGAGGTGAAGGTAGAGGATGTGGCTGTTGCCACTGTTGTTGCCTCAATGTCTCTGTCATTTCCTGAATCAGTCTTTCCATTCTATCCATTCTTGCAGTAGAAGACTCCTCTATCTCATCACCTCTTATTCTCACCATCTGATTAAACTTGCATTATACTTCATACAAAGATACACAAGTATGCATATACTAGAAAGCATACATTTTCAAACAATTGCAATACAAGCAATTCACAAACTTATAGTACATAATCGTTCATGTCAAAACATTTAAGCATATTCTTGTTGCTTTCAAATTTAGACTTATCATATGAATGCATCCTAGATCTTTTCTAGACGCTTATTGCTCATTTGGACAAATGTGTGAGTTATTAACTCGTGTTTTGATACCACTTTGTCATGACCTGAACCCGCCCCTTATGGGTTAAGGACATAACTGGCCAGCAATCCGGAGATTACCTACGGCCTCAAACCAAATCAGGCGTAACTCATCAGAGTAAAGAGGCCAAACGGAAGCAAAATTTAAAACTTTGTCCATAGAGCTATGCTTACGTGGCACATCAAAGTAAACCATACATATGTACATTAATAACCTACAACAGAAACACAGTAGCATAAGGCTCTGTACAGACAGGATCATCAAAATCTAAGTCAACCCATGAAACTATATACAGACATATTCAAAGACTTCACCAACATGACAACATTAAAAAAAAATGACAAAAGGGCGAAGATGAGTCTCATACGTGAGACGCAAGGGCTAACTCTTCAAAACCTTTGTTGTTCCACACAGACTTCACTGGGGCTGGGTTCGGACTTCCCTTGGCTCACCTATAAACACATGAATGAGCGTGAGTGATAGCCTAGTGAATAATATCAAATAAAGAAGTTATACAAACGATATGTAGAACAACATATTTCAAATGGCCTTGGGCCCAATTCATATTTCTATTTAACATATACGCACACAATTTAAATCAAGTGGTTGTAGTTCCAAACGTATTGGCCTTTGGCTCATTCAGACTTTCATGTCAAACTGGCCTCTGGCCCATTCATTCATGTCAGACTGGCCTCTGGCCCATTCGTTCAATCATGTCAAACTGGCCTTTGGCCCATTCATTCATTCATTTATTTCCGACTGGCCTTCGGCCCATTCAGTTATTCATATCAAACATTTGTCCACAATTCAAACTAGCAACTTATAAGGCTTATAAGGACATAAGCAATTGGACAAATGACAAGCTTCGAAATATTGATATTACTCACGGTGATCGGTTGGTTGGTTTGCCCTAGAGCTTGACCCTACACATCACATAGCACATACGGGTCACAAGCGATTCAATCCGTTCCTTAATTCACATATTCCTCTTTAGGCTTCATTCTTATCTCTTTAACTCAATTACAATGCTCAATGCATGCCTAAGAGTGCTTACAAGTGAAAGAGGATGGAAAACGAAACACAGAACGCGCAAACAAAATTTTAGAAAACAGGGTCCCCGCTCAAGCCTGGACTTCCCCGCTCGAGCAGACCCAATAGGTCTGCAAAAGTGCTGGTTGCATCATTTTTACGCTCGAGCATGAACTCGGACGCTCGAGCGGAAGTTCATCCTACATAGCTCCCCGCTCGAGCGCTCGAGCGTGAACTTCCCCCGCTCGAGCGGACGTCCAAGTCTGCAAAAATACTGGAGCACGAAATTCATGCTCAAGCGGCGGTTTCCCCGCTTGAGCGGATATCAAATTTTCTAGGTTTTCCAGCTAAGTTCTTGAGCTCAAATACAGCATTCAAACCAATCCAACTTACATTTTATGGCTCAAACTTCAAATATATTTATGCTATCATGATACAAACACCCAATTACATCAATATGGAGCTCAATTTTATGAATCAAACACATGCATGTCCCAAATTGACACCAAACTCATTTCCATCATAACACATTCATGCATTCAAAGCTCCTATTCTCATAAATTGTACATGCATGTGATGTATTACTCTCATTCTCAACTTAGTTGATACAAATGGTGATTTCAAACATGAGTTTTAACCAAAACTCTACATGAATCATATATTTCAAGCTCAAACATGCAAATTCAAAACAATTTCTTACATGCATGCACATATTGGCCCTCAATTCAACAAAACCAATTCAATTTCGTGATGCTCAATTAAATTCATGTTCTTGACCACTATTCCAATTTGAATTCACAAAATTACAACTTAATATTCATGAATCCACTTACCTAGAGGCTTTACTCTTCCCAAATTATGGTCAAATCTAGAGTTTAATCCTCCACTCTTCACAAACTTGAGCCAAAACACCCAACTCCCCTTCTTCCTCTCTCTCTAGCCGACCCATTTCCTTTTCTTAGAGTTTATAATCAGCCAAATGAAGCTAAGGAGAGAAATTGAGTGTATAAAGGCCCCTTATAAGCCTCCACTCAACACATTATTTTATTATAAAACAATTAGGCACTTAATTCATTAATTTAATCTAATTGATTTGATCCAAATCAATTTTCAATTAAATTTCACCATAGGCTCTAAAAATTATGCCAATCACAATGGCGCAATTAATTTCGAGTTCTGTGGCCGATAAGGCCTCGAATCAAATTTTCAAAGTAGATAATCAAACAGATAGAAATTCAAAACCACATATATTCACATAATTGGCACACAGAATCATATTAAACACCTAATCATATTCATATTAAGGACCAATTAACATAATAAGGGACATGGTTATCACAGTGACAATGTTGATCTTGTATTCCATTTGATCCATTTGGTCCTCTCTATTGTGGAAAAGACACAAGTGCCATTGGGTTAATCAAGAGCTACTTTATGTAAGCTTTTATTCGGTGTATGCTTAAAACTTACCACATTATGCGCGTAGTTGGGTGAGACACAACAAAAGTACACTAAGGCTTTTATACTTTTTGCTTTGTGGGTTAATGCATTGCCATTGACACATAGACTACTCTCCCCCTTCGTTACCGAATCTGTCATGTTAGAGTGTTATATTTTGGAAAATTACACTAAAGGGTTTTTAATTTTTTTCAAAGTGTCACATCATACCCGTCACGTTGGAGTGTCACTTGTCATGTTTGAGAAAAATACACTAAGAAGTTTTTAATTTTTTTTAGAATGTCACATCATACCCGCCACGTTGTCACATTTGAAAAAGTACACAAAAGAGTTTTTAATTTTTTTGAAGTGTCACGTTACAGTGTCACATTTTGGAAAATTGCACTAAAGGGTTTTTAATTTTTTTCAAAGTGTCACATCATACCCGTCACGTTGGAGTGTCACTTGGCATGTTTGAGAAAAATACACTAAGGAGCTTTTAATTTTTTTTAGAGTGTCACATCATACCCGCCACGTTGTCACATTTGAGAAAAGTACACTAAGGAGTTTTTAATTTTTTTAAAGTGTTACGTCATACCCGCCACGTTATCACATTAGGAAAAGTATACTAAAGAGTTTCTTTTTTTTTTTTTAAGTGTTACATCATACCCGCCATGTTGTTACATTAGAAAAAAGTACACTAAAGAGTTTTTATTTTTTTTTTTGGAGTAAAAGTTTTTAAGTGTCACATCATACCCCCCACGTTGTCACATTTAGGAAAAGTACACTAGGGAGTTTTTTATTTTTTTGGAGTGTCACATTAATACCTGCCACATTGGAGTATTGTTTTTTTAGAGTGCCACATCATACACGCCACATTGTCACATTACGAAAAAGCACACTCAAGAGTTTTTTTTTTTAAGTGTCACATCATACCCGCCACGTTGTCACATTAGGAAAAGTATACTAACTTATCTAAACTATTAATTAAAATACATTTATAATATCATTAAAAATTAATAATTGATTTGATGATTTATTAATAAAATAAATGATTTGTTATGAAATTATAAATCTCAAAAGGTGAAATGTATGTTCTAAAATTGCAAGGGCAATTTATTTTTTAAGCAAATTTCAATAGGTGTATTTATAATTTACCTAATTTGAAATGATGTTTAGGCTTTGTGGACTCAATCCATCACGTTAAAGTGTCACATTTGGGAATAATTATAAAAAACGCCACGTTGTCACATCATACCCGCCACCACAAAAAACGAGCTCCCAAATTTCCAATCCCATATTGTCTCTCTACTCTTCCCTCTTTTCTTCTCTCATTTCTCCATGGGGACCGATATTTTTTCTAGAGTGTCACATCATACACGTCACGTTGTCACGTTAGAGTAAATCACATTTGTTTTTAAAAAAATTAACAACAATTATAATGTTAAGAATAATTATCTAGTTTTTTAAACTAATATAATTCGAATATATAACTACCAATTTTTTATCTCATATATATATATATATATATTGGCATAAATATTATATTTGAATAATTAAATTTGACTCTAAATTGAGTCCACAAAGCCAAAACATCATTTCAAATTAGGTAAATAATAAATACACCTATTGATATTTGCTTAAAAAATGAATCGCCCGTGTAATTTTAGAACATATATTTCACCTCCTGAGATTTATAATTTTATAACAAATCATCTATTTTATTAATAAATCATCAAATCAATTAATAATTTTTTATGATATTATAAATATATTTTAATTAATAATTTAGATAATTTTATTATTATATATGAGAGGATTTATAAATTTAATTTTTTTAGTTAATAATGTTAAATAAAAAAATTATGACATTAGAGTTTTTACAATTTTTCAAATCACATGAGATCATTTATATTTTATATAAATCTCACAAGATGTATGTAATAACCCGACCCTCGTATGTGTTTCTGGTATATTTTCAGTCCCTCATTATGTGCATTTAAATGCTTACTGTGAAATTTTATGTGACATTATGTTTAAGCAAATGAATCTTATGACTAGAGACCTATATCTGTTTAATAAGAAAAATATGTCACAATTATAATGTTTGGATCAGAAATTGAGAGCCTTAGAGGAGTAATAATCTGGAATTGATTTTACATTTGAGATCAGCATAATTTTTAAGTCATAATAAGCATTTTTATAAAAATTTGATTTGGGATGATTAAACTGATTGATTTTCATCTTTACTCACTTTTATATATAAATCTATGTTCTTTAACCATTTGACTTAGAGCCATTACTTAAAATATCTCCTGAGAGAAAAATTAGAGAGGAAGAGGGTCGAAAGGAAGAGGAGAAATTCATTAAGAAGAAAGATTGGGAAATTGAGAGGGATTGTAGGGTTTAAAGCTAAAGGTATGTGAATTTTACTTGAATTAAGTCCTTTCTTGGATATGAGTAAGATTTTCTTGATAATCATGCAAATTAGGGTGTGTATTGGTTAAATTGAAAAGATGTTTTATCATTGGATTGATTTGGAGTTAAATTGAGTTATATGGAGAAGAATTTCATTCTATTGGTTATCTGTACATATTTGAACTCATTTATGGATTTGGATGATTACATATATATTTGGGAACTATATAGTAAGAATTCAAAGTGTTTAACTTATATTTATAGATTGCAAGGAATTGAAGAATCAATTCATATTGAAATTGATATATGTTAGAAATGCCTATGTACATGATTTTTGAACTATACTCTATCAATTAAAGGACTTATTTTGAGCCTTGTGAAAGCTTATCAAAAATTGGATTTTGCCGGAATTTCGGACTGCTTCACAGGGGAAATCACCTCACGTGCGGGGGTCATGGCCGCACGTGCGGGAAAATGGTGAATTTTGGGACTTTGGCTACTGCTAAAAAGGCACGTGCGGGGCTTCCCAGCCGCACGTGCGTGGCTCACAGCCGCCTTGCGACCCATGCTGAAAAAATGGTCTGCTCCGTTTTACGTGCTTGACCCTATGATATTTTTGAAATCTGTATTTGATGCTTTTTAATGTTTGTAAATTCATTCAAAGCGAAGCAAGTCGAAAAATGACTTAACAGGGGAAATGAACTAATTTGTGAACTGTGCATGTGTATAGGTCACAAACCGAGAGGATCAATCGCTCCACTACAGCACAGTGAGTAGTAGTACTGTAGTAGGACCCTTTACTTATCGCTAATAATTACCATTAGCACTCTGTTATCACATATCAACTATGTTAACTTTTATGAACGAATGAAAGAATGTGTGTGCTTTCATATGACTCTGAAACTCTGTATGACTCTAAAACTAGTCTGCTCTGATGATATCTGGGCCTATGGCCAATCTGTGGAATCTGTTAGGCCTATGGCCAATCTGTGAAATCTGTTAGGCCTATGGCCAATCTGTAAAATCTGTTAGGCTTAAGGCCGTTCTGTATACCTCTGGGCTTAAAGCCACTTTGTTTAAAGACTGGGCCCAAGGCCGTTCTGGAAATAGTTACAGAATCAGATTAACCATATGTCCTATGTATTTATACACGCATTGATATGCATTATAATTCAAGTTGATCACTGAATTGTTAGGTACTATTATTCACTGAGCCTGGCTCACTCTATGTTATGTCTGTTTCTGTAGGTGATAAACCTGGAGGTCAGTCTTAACCCTGATGCTCGTTCCTCTTTGTCAACCGCAGTGTGTCCAGGCACTTAGATGAAGCCGTTCATTTTGTGGAGTTTTGCCAAGCTTTTGGCTTTGTACTCTAATGGTCTGCCTTAGGTTGAAAGTATATAACCCCCTCCTTACTAATGCTTTGTATACGCCCAGTCATGGGGCCGGGTCTGTATGTGTATGTCTATAACTGATGCTCAGGTGTATGTTTACTGTATATTATCTACCTGATGCGATGTTGTGATTCTGGCATGTTAGTAGTAGCTCAATGGGTATTATTTTATGTTCTTAAATGCTTCCGTTCAGGCCCCTATATTATACATATCGAAATTGATGTCCGTTTCTGAAGTGTTCATGCCCAAACTTTTAGGGGCGAGTTTGGGGGCGTGACAAGTGGTATAAGAGCACAAGTTGCTATCTCACACACGGATCCATTCAGCTTTTGGATGTCTAGAAAAGACTTAGGCATCATGCATACCATTCTGAAAGCATATGAAAGATCGATGGCAACGTTAAATGTACTCTGCTAACGCTAATGATTATGAACCATGCCTATTGTATATCTTTTGTGTATGTTGTAATTGATTGTCCTGTAGAATATGGTGAGAACAAGAACGGAAGATCCGGAAGATGCCACTTCTGCGCGGTTAGACAGAATGGAAAGAATGATTATGGAAATGGCAGAGACTTTACGGCAACAACAGCAACAACCACAACCATAACCGCCACCGCCACCAATACCTCCACCTGTGATACAAGATTTTCAAGCTGAGGACCGAACCATTACACTCACAAAGGAGTTTAAAAAGATGAAACCGCCATCATTCAAAGGAGGAATAGAACCAATGAAAGCTGAGGCATGGGTGTTGGGAATAGAAAAGTTGTTCGAAGTTTTCCCTTGTACTGAAGCCCAAAAGGTGCAACTTGCTGCCTTCACTCTTGAAGACAAAGCACGAAGATGGTGGATGCTTACGAGAACTATACACCCAGGATTAACATGGGACAGATTCTTGGAACTGTTTTATGATAAATATTTTCCCCAAAGTATGCGAGATAAGAAGGTGACAGAATTTGAAACTCTCAAACAAGAAAACAAAACCGTCGCGGAATATGAAGCCCAGTTTGCAGAACTAGCTCGGTTTGCACCTCATATGGTGGACACAGATTATAAGAAGGCACGAAAATTCGAAGGGGGATTACGGAGTGCTATCCTGGACCGAGTTAACATGTTGAAGTTACCCACCTATGTTGATGTGTTAGAAAGGGCTATTATAGCAGAGGGAAACCTTGCTGCTCAGAGTCAAATTTTGGAATGGAAAGGAAAGAGGCAGAACATGCAATTATCAAAGGGGTCAACTACTCCACCTAACAAGAAACAAAACTCAGGGACTTCCGGCACGTCCACCTTTACTTCAGATTCAATCCCTGTTTGTTCAGAATGTGGAAAGAAACATTGTGGAACTTGCTATCGGAAGTCTGGAGCCTGTTTTAGGTGTGGCAAAACGGGTCATTTAGTAAGGGATTGCCCTCAGAGGAATCAACAAAATGACAATAGCTGTTATAAGTTCAGCGGGGTCTACACCAGCTCCCAGCACCAAGTCAGTTGCCAAACCTGCTACCAATAAAGACACTACAAGACAAGGCAGGGTATTTGCATTGGTCCTGGGAGATGTGCAAAATGCAGCAACAGTGGTATCAGGTGCATATATTGTTCACGGTCATTCTGCTCATGTATTGGTTGATTCTGGCTCTACCCATTCCTTTGTGTCAAAACTATTTGCGCAAAATTTAGATAAATCTGAGGAAATGTTGTCTTACATGTTATGTGTGTCTTCACCTTTGGGAGACTCTATGATCTGTACTTCTGTATATTTTGCTTGTGAACTCCTACTTGGAGATATCCAGGTATATGCCAATCTGTTACCTCTCGATATGACTTATTTTGATATTATTCTGGGAATGGATTGGTTGAGCGAATATGGTGCAACTATTGACTGTTTGACTAAGCAAATCAGTTTTCACCCTCCGGGACAATCAGAATTTACTTTTCAGGGACATGGAGTGACTTCCCCACCTTATTTCATTTCCGCAGCAAAGGCTTGTAAATTAATTCAGAAAGGGTGCCAAGGTATTTATGCAGTGTTTTGGAGGGGCAAGTGATGAATGGCAGTACTGACATGATTCCAGTTGTCTGTGAATTTCTGGATGTCTTTCCAGAAGAGTTACCAGGGGAGTTAGTAGACCGTGAAATCGAGTTTACAATTGAAGTGGCGCCGGGAACCCAACCCATTTCTAAAACTCCGTAACGGATGTCATCAGTTAAAATGAAGGAATTGAAGACTCAGTTGCAAGATCTACTGGATAAGGGGTTTATTCGCCCGAGTGTCTCTCCATGGGGTGCACCAGTTCTGTTTGTGAAAAAGAAAGACGGAACACTCCGATTATGTATAGATTACAAGGAACTTAATAAAGTAACCATCAAGAATAAGTACCCATTGCCACAGATCGATGATTTGTTTGACTAGCTACAAGGGCCACAGGTCTTTTCGAAAATTGACTTACGGTCTGCGTACCACCAACTGAAGGTCAAAGCCAATGATGTTGAGAAGAGAGCTTTCCGAACCCGGTACGGTCATTATGAATTTCTGGTTATGCCCTTTGGAGTTGCTAACGCACCAGCAGCGTTTATGGATTTGATGAACCGTATCTTGAAGCCTTATTTGGATGAATTTGTGGTGGTATTTATTGATGATATCCTCATCTACTCGAAGAATGCAGAAGCTCATGAGAATCACCTTCGTTCAATTCTTCAAACACTTCGAGAAAAGAAACTGTATGCAAAGTTAAAGAAATGTGAATTCTGGCTACAAGAGGTGGCATTTCTGGGGCATGTTATAACAAATGAAGGAGTCTTTGTTGATCCACACAAAATTCAGGTGATCTTGAATTGGCTAACTCCTACCAATGTGACTGAGGTGCGTAGTTTTATGGGATTAGTCGGATATTACAGGAGGTTTGTTCAAGATTTTTCCAAAATCGCTGTACCACTTACACAATTGACTCAAAAGGGGGTCGCGTTTGAATGGTCAGAACAGCGGGAATCTGCTTTCCTGGAATTAAAAATGAAGTTGACTACAGCTTCGGTCCTTGCTTTACCATCTGGTACTGAAGGATTTGTGATCTACAGTGATGCTTCTCATAAAGGGCTAGGTTGTGTGCTTATGCAAAATGGAAAGGTTATCGCTTATGCTTCTCGACAGCTTAAACCTCATGAAAAGAATTATCCCACACATGACCTTGAGCTAGCCACAATAGTTTTTGCTTTGAAGATATAGCGGCATTATCTGTATGGGACTACCTGTGAAATTTATACCGATCATAGAAGTCTCAAATACCTTTTCATCTAAAAGGAGTTGAATATGCGACAGCGACGGTGGTTGGAGCTTATTAAAGATTATGATTTGCAGATCCATCACCATCCTGGTAAAGCCAATACAGTTGCAGACGCACTTAGTCGGAAGAATATGGGAAACTTGGCAAATTTGCTTACGGGACCAAAGGAGTTAGTGATTGACTTAGAGAAGATGGAGGTAGACTTGGTGATGCATAGACAAAAAGCAATAGTAGCCGCAGTGATGGCCCAACTGACATTACTTGAAGAGATCAAACTACGTCAAATGGAAGATAAAACTTTAAGGAAGATATGTGATGAGTTAGAAACAAAATCGACACCGGGATTCAACTTGGTGGATTCCGTGCTCAAATTTCAGAACTGAATATGTGTGTCATGGCCCGAACCCGCCCCGTGGGTTAAGGACATAACCGGCCAGTAATCCTGCGATTACCTACGGCCTTAAACCAAAATAGACATAACTCGTCAGAGTAAAGGGGGCCAAACGGAAGCAAAAATTTAGAACTTTGTCCACAGAGCTGTGCTTATATGCACATCAACAAACCATATTCAGATACGTTAATAACCCACGTCAAAAGTACTGTATCACAAATTCATTACAAACAGGATCATTCAAAAACGAGTCAACCTATGACAGACTATGTATAGGCATACAAAGCCCTTGCCAACAAAACAAAACATAAGTACATAGTAAAAAGGGCAAGGATGGTCTCATGCGTGAGACATAAGGCTGATCTCCAAGACTCATGTTGTTCCTGGCAGACTTCACTGGGGCTGGGTTTTGCGTTTCTCGCGGCTCACTACAAATACATGAATGAGCGTGAGCAATAGCCCAGTGAATAATATCGAATACAAAATATACATAGCAATGTAGAACATCATGTCTCAAACGGCCTTGGGCCCAATTCATAATTTAACAGATACATATAACCATACGAAGTTTCAAGTTAAGTGACTGTAGTTCCAAACATTCTGGCCCTTGGCCCATTTAGATTTCCATTCATGTCAAAACGGCCTTCGGCCCGATCATTTCTGTCAAAACGGCCTTCGGCCCATTCATGTATGTCAAAACGGCCTTTGGCCCATTCATTTCTGTCAAAACGGCCTTTGGCCCATTCATTCATTTCAAAATGGCCTTTGGCCCATTCATTCATTTCAAAACGACCTGTGGCCCACTCATTCATGTCAGAACGGCCTTTGGCCCATACATTCGTATCAAAACGACCTTTGGTCCATTCATATTTGGCAAAACGACCTTAGGTCCATTTATGCTTATCAAAACGACCTTGGGTCCACTTATACATTCATATCAGACTTACGTCCACAATCCCAATTAGCAATTCATAAAGCTTTAAAAGGGGACGAACAATTGAACATTTACAAGCGTTCAAATATCGATATTACTCACAGTGATCGACTTGTGGATCTGCCCTGGAGCTTGACCCTACACATTTCATGAACACAAAAGGGTCATTAACAGTTCAATCCGTTCCTTAATTCACATATTCCTCTTTAGGCTTTGTTATTATCCCATTAACTCATTTACAATGCTTAACATATGCCTAAGAGTGCTTGCAAGTGAAAGAGAACAGAAAATAGGACATAAAATGCAAAAACAGGATTTCAGGAAATAGGGTCCCCGCTCGAGCGTCAACTTCCCCGCTCGAGCGGACCCTGGGGTCTGCAAAAGTACTGGCTGCCTACAATTCCCGCTCGAGCTCAAACTCAGCCGCTCGAGCGGACCTTCTGCCTACATAGCTCCCCGCTCGAGCGTCAACTTCGCCGCTCGAGCGGGAACCAGGTCTGCAGAAAATGCTGGGAGCTCGATTTCTCCGCTCGAGCGACAGTCTCCCCGCTCGAGCGGGACTCAAATTTCTGGAAAATCCAGAACATGTTCTTGAGCTTCAAATCGATTTCCCAGCTACCATTCTTGCATGCAAAGGCTCAAATCTCAAATATAATCATGCTAACATGGTACCAATCCCAATTTACAACATTAGAAAGCTCAATTTCTCAAAGTAAATACATGCATGGCTCAAATTTCACCAAACCCATTACTAACACAACCATTTCATGCATTCAACTCTTGTACCCTTATAATCTGCACATGCATGTGGTACATTATTCTCAATCTCAACTTGTGTGATGAAGAGGTGGTCAAGAACATGTTCTTCAACTAAAAACTCACATAGATCATGCATTTGGTGCTCAAATATGAATATTCAAAGCAATTACATACATGCATGTAAACATTGACCTTCAATCCAACACATACAATTCAAATTCCTTTCAATTCTCATCTTGACCATAAATCAACTTTGAATGCACAAAATTGCCCATTAAACTCATGGATTACTCACCTAGGAGCTTTAATCTTCCAAACTCTAGTCAATTCTTGAGTTGAATCTTCAAATCCCCAAGCTAGGACCAAAAATTGCCCAAATCTCTTCCTTCCTCTCTCTATAGCCGGCCTCTCTCTCTCCACTCTCCACTGTCTAACTCAGATTTTGAGTTCTAAGAGAGCTAAAGGGAGAGTGCAATATCAATATACAAAAGCCCACTAACAAATATTTAATATAGAATAATGGGGTACTTAATTAATCAATTTAATTAGTTTAAATTGACCAGAATAAATTTTCAATTAGATTCCACCGTAGACCCTAAAAATCTTGCCAATCACAATGGCGTAGTCAATTTTGGGTTCTATGGCCGATAAGGCCCTCAATTAAATTTTCAAAGCAGATTGCTCAAATAGATATTCCTACAGTGAACAAATAAAAATTCAAAATCACATATATTCTCATAATGGCACATAAAATCATGCTAAACACATAATCATACTCAAATTAAGGACCAATTTAGCATATTACGGAACAGGGGTATCACAATGTGTCCCCAATGTGTTGAACTTAAGCGGAAGTTGATGGAAGGAGCCCATGCCTCGAGATTTTCAATGCATCCAAGGAGTACTAAAATGTACTGAGATTTGAAGCAAAATTTTTGGTGGCCAAGTATGAAAAAAGAGATCGCTGAGTTTGTCTCTAAATGTTTGCAATGTCAACAAGTGAAGGCAGAGCATCAGAGACATTCAGGATTGTTGCAACCCCTTCCAATCCCGAAATGGAAGTGGGAACATCTTACCATGGATTTTGTTGTAGGGTTACCACGGACTCCTCGGGGTATGAATTCTGTATGGGTCATTCTGGATCGATTAACTAAGACCGCCCACTTTCTACCTATGAAGACCCAGTATAATGCAGATAAACTTGCTGCGATTTATGTGAATGAAATTGTAAGACTCCATGGTGTTCCGGTCTCAATCGTATCAGACAGGGATCTAAAATTTGTTTCGAGATTCTGACAAAGTCTACAAGAAGCAATGGGTATAGAATTAAAGTTTAGCACAACCTTCCACCCTCAGACGGACGGACAATCCGAGAGAACGATACAGACATTAGAGGATATGCTCCGAATGTGTGTTCTTGATTTTCAGGAAAGTTGGGAAACCCATCTACCGTTGGTAGAGTTCGCATATAATAATAGTTACCATTCAAGTATTGAGATGGCACCCTATGAGGCTTTGTATGGAAGACCGTGTCGCTCTCCCGTGTGTTGGGCCGAAATTGGAGATAGATCATTGTCAGGGCCCGAAATTGTTCAGTTGACGACTGAAAAGGTTCAAACTATTCGGGAAAGATTGAAAACTGCTCAAAGTAGGCAGAAGAGTTATGTGGATAACCGACGAAGGAATTTGGAATTTGAGGTGGATAGTCATGTTTTTGTGAGGGTCACTCTAATGAAAGGACATCCAAGATTCGGAAAAAGGGGTAAGTTAACACCCCGATATGTTGGTCCATTTCAAATTTTGGAAAGAGTGGGTCCGGTAGCTTACCGAGTTGCCCTTCCGCCAAGTATGAGTCAAGTACATAACGTGTTCTCATGTCTCTATGCTTCGAGGATATCTTCCGGATCTGTCTCATGTCATAGATTACCACCAAATTGTGTTGGATGGCAAGTTAACTTATGAAGAAAAACCAATTCGAATTCTGGATCGGCAAGTGAAACAATTACGAAATCGAGAGATTCCAATGGTAAAAGTTGAATGGCAAGAACATTACAGAACCGAAGCAACTTGGGAAAAAGAAGAGGACATGCAGCACCAATATCCGCATCTGTTCCTATCTTGAGGTAAAACAAGTTTAAGAGACCAAACTTATTTAAGGTGGGGAGAGTGTAATAACCCGACCCTCGTATGTGTTTCTGGTATATTTTTAGTCCCTCATTCCGTGCATTTAAATGCTTACTGTGAAATTTTATGTGACATTATGTTTAAGCAAATGAATCTTCTGACTAGAGACCTATATCTGTTTAATAAGAAAAATATCTGTCACAATTATAATGTTTGGATCAGAAATTGAGAGCCTTAGAGGAGTAATAATCTGGAATTGATTTTACATTTGAGATCAGCATAATTTTTAAGTCATAATAAGCATTTTTATAAAAATTTGATTTGGGATGATTAAACTGATTGATTTTCATCTTTACTCACTTTTATATATAAATCTATGTTCTTTAACCATTTGACTTAGAGCCATTACTTAAAATATCTCCTGAGAGAAAAATTAGAGAGGAAGAGGGTTGAAAGGAAGATGAGAAATTCATTAAGAAGAAAGATTGGGAAATTGAGAGGGATTGTAGGGTTTAAAGCTCAAGGTATGTGAATTTTACTTGGATGAAGTCCTTTCTTGGATATGAGTAGGATTTTCTCTGATAATCATGCAAATTAGGGTGTGTATTGGTTAAATTGAAAAGATGTTTTATCATTGGATTGATTTGGAGTTAAATTGAGTTATATGGAGAAGAATTTCATTCTATTCTTTATCTGTACATATTTGAACTCATTTATGGATTTGGATGATTACATATATATTTGGGAACTATATAGTAGGAATTCAAAGTGTTTATCTTATATTTATAGATTGCAAGGAATTGAAGAATCAATTCATATTGAAATTGATATATGTTAGAAATGCCTATGTACATGATTTTTGAACTATACTCTATCAATTAAAGGACCTATTTTCAGCCTTGTGAAAGCTTATCAAAAATTGGATTTTGTTGGAATTTCGGACTGCTCTCACAGGGGAAATTGCTACACGTGCGGGGGTCATGGCCGCACGTACGGGAGCACTGTCGCACGTGCGGGAAATGGTGAATTTTGGGACTTTGGCTACTGCTAAAAAGGCATGTGCGGGGCTTCCCAGCCGCACGTACGGGACTAACCGCCGCACGTGCGTGGCTCACAGCCGCACATGCAGCCCATGCTAAAAAAAATGGTCTGCTCCGTTTTACGTGCTTGACCCTCTAATATTTTTGAAATCTGTATTTGTTGCTTTTTAATGTTTGTAAATTCCTTCAAAGTGAAGCGAGTCGAAAAATGACTTAACAGGGGAAGTGAACTAATTTGTGAACTGTGCATGTGTGCAGGTCACAAACCGGGAGGATCAATCACTCCACTACAACACAGTGAGTAGTAGTATTGTAGTAGGACCCTTTACTTATCGCTAATAATTACCGTTAGCACTCTGTTATCGCATATCAACTATGTTAATTTTTATGAACGAATGAAAGAATGTGTGTGCTTTCATATGACTCTGAAACTCTGTATGACTCTGAAACTAGTCTGCTCTGATGATATTTGTTAGGCCTATGGCCAATCTGTGAAATATGTTAGGCCTATGGCCAATCTGTAAAATCTGTTAGGCTTAAGGCCGTTCTGTATACCTCTGGGCTTAAAGCCACTTTGTTTAAAGACTGGGCCTGTAACGACCCAAAATTTCTCCTTCCGCTCGAGCGGAGGAGTTAACGCTCGAGCGGACTTGTGCGGCTCCCAGCATTTTTGCAGGCTGCCGAGGTTCTGAGGGTTGTAGATTCCCGCTCGAGCGTAAAAGTGGCCGCTCGAGCGGACGTATTTGTTTGTCTGAGCGCTCGAGCGCAAGGTGGGGCGCTCGAGCGGGTCGCCTGGTTGAGCCTGAATTTTTGAGGCACGTGGGTTCGTCTGAGGCATTTTTATTAATGTATTTGGAACCTCCTTATTTTATTTTGGGGTATTGATTGTAATGGTATATGAGGGTAGAGTGAGATTTGATCAAAAACTTTAATTTGGGTAAGTTGTCTACGATCAGCCGTCACTCTTTTGCCCCTTTCTTTGTCTACACTTTGAATTTGGATGTGAGGTTAGAACCATTGGAAAGATTATTTCCGGGGCTTCAATTTGGACACAAGAAACGACCTAAAAACGGAGTTCGATGGAAGAGTTATACCTGTGCGAAGTTTTTGAATCTGTGCTGGGAACAGGTCCGCTCGAGGCGGGAATAGGACGCTCGAGCGGAAATAGCAGGTTCAGCAGCTTAAAAAACGGGTTTTTGAGATCATTTTCTTTCATTTTTCTTTTTTCCCTCCTTCTTCCCTCTTGCATAGGTCCGAAACCTAGCCCCAAAACCTTTGATTTCCTCCACTTTTAGCAACAATCCACCATGGTTCTTGCATCAAGGATGGAGAACAGAGAAAATTAAACATTTTCAACTGATTGGAACTTGGAATTGCGAAGGATTCTCATCAATTTTCGTTCTTTTTGCTTGATTCTTGAGGTAGGGATGTTAGTTCTCCTTCAATGCTTCTTTATAAATAGATTTGTGATAGTAAGAGTATATAATGCAAAAACCTCTATTTTGAGCATATAGAGTTATTTTGTAGACATTTAGGGATTTCGGGTTTGGAGAGTTTGGGGCTTTCTTATTGGGTTTCGATTATAAATTATGATCCTAGGATGTTAATCAAAGGGTTAATTGAAAAGAAAAAGTAATGGGTGAAGAAGTTTAAAGTTTTTTGAAAATTTCTCAATTTGTCTAGAAACCCTAGATTGATTTATGACGATAATTAATGATTTTGCCCAAATTGATAATAGAATCATGGAATTGGTGGGTTCAATTATACATGTACAAGGTTAATTGGATTTTTGATATGTTTTGAAATAATGTTAAAAGTTTGCGAATGAACTTTGTTATAAGCATTATGAATCAAGCTAAGATGAGAAAGGAAATTAAGGGAATTAATGTGTGACATCATATGTGTGTAGGACACGCTTCGGGAGGAATAAATGCTCTACCAGGACACTGTGAGTAATAGTACTATAAACGTACATCAATTACCGTTAATAGTTATTATTATTATTAACATTCCATTTTTCCATGGCAATTATGTTAACACGTTTGTATTTGAGAATTGGTGTGAATATAAAAGGATTTGGCATCCGTTGATATGACTCTGAAACTATTCTGTATCTCGTCTATGATAATGGTTATCGGTAAGGTGCTATAATCTATATAGTAGTGTGTTTAAAAACAAACATTATTAACATTCTGTTATCCGTAGATTAAGCTTAATGATTCGTGGTGAACAAATGGAACAATGATGCATATGTATTCCGTACTATTCAGTTTTATCAAGGATGGTCTAAGACTGGTATGAGGTAATTATTTTGTCCCTACAAATAGCATTGTGATGGCATCTGTACAAGTTGTGAGATATGTTATACGTATTGCTAATGATTATCATTAGTATTCTGTTATACGTACACTAACTACATTAACTCATGTAAATGATTGGAATAATCTATGTGCCTTTGAATGACTTCTGATGATATCTATGGTTATTCCGTTATGATGTTCGTTCCGTTTATATTATGACATGATGAGACTTATTGATTTCTGGTATGGAACAAAGTGCTGTACGGAACTAAGTGCTGCACCTTGGTAGGAGCCACCTCTAGAATCCGTACGAGCCACCTCTTGAGTCCATACATATGTGATTTCTGGGCCGCTAGGCCGTTCTGTTATTTCTGGGCCTATGGCCGTTCTGTACATTACTGGGCTTAAAAATACAATTTGTGAAGTTATGAAGGATACGACTTGTGAAATTATGAAAGGTATAATTTGTGAAGATGTGAAAGGTACAACTTGTAAATTATGAAATTATGTGGCCGAGGGCCAACTTGTGAATTATGGAATTATGGAAACATCGCAAGAGGTTGTGAAGTTATATACGCTATGTGTGAAACCTTGTGGAATTATGAAAAGTATGAAAGGAATTGTGAACTATGAACCTATGTGGCCAAGGGCCATTTGTGAACTATGAAGCTATGAGGCCAAGGGCCGATATGTGAAATGTGAATTTATGAACTTGTGAACTTGTGAATCCAAAGGGCCGAGGACCAATATGATAAATTGTGAATCTGTGAAACTCAATGGCCCTTTTGTGAATGTATGAACTCCTCAGGCCAAGGGCCAAATTGTGAAATTGTGAACTGACAAAGTTGTCCTACAAAGTTACAGAAGCAGACTAACCACAGGATTTTTGCATTTATTTATGTAATTGAATGAATATGTACATTGTAAGTAAGTTAAGTTAATCCTTAAATTGTTTATGTACTACTGCTCACCGAGTTTGACTCACTTTATTTTGTGTTTGTTTCTGTAGGCACTCAACCTGGAGGTCAACCTTAACCTGTGACTTCCGTCATTCCGTTGTCAATCCCTGAGCTCTTAGATGTTGACGTTCAAGTTATGGAGTTTTGTTAAGTTTTAATTTGTACCCTAAATGTCTGATAAGATTGAGGTGTGTGTAATTCGTTTACCTTCCCATGTTTTCCTTATATGCCCGACCTTGAGGGCTGGGTCTGTATATATATATATATATGTACTTAGCTATCTTTAGATGCATAACATTGTCTATTTATCTGCATTATGTTCTGTATGTGATCCTGGCATAGTAGTGGTAGCTCAATGGATATTATTTTACGCTATTATAGGATATTAAGTGCTTCCGTTCAGGCCCCATAGGTTATATCCTTCAGGTTTAATGTCCATTTCTGAAGTGGTCATGCCCAAACTTTTAGGGGCGAGTTTGGGACGTGACAGGGCCCAAGGCCGTTATGGAAATAGTTACAGAATCAGATTAACCATATGTCCTATGTATTTATATACGCATTGATATGCATTATAATTCAAGTTGATCATTGAATTGTTAGGTGCTTTTATTCACTGAGCCTGGCTCACTCTATGTTATGTCTGTTTCTGTAGGTGATAAACCTGGAGGTCAGTCTTAACCCTGATGCTCGTTCCTCTTTTGTCAACCGCAGTGTGTCCAGTCACTTAGATGAAGCCGTTCATTTTTGTGGAGTTTTGCCAAGCTTTTGGCTTTGTACTCTAATTGTCTGCCTTAGGTTGAAATGTATATAACCCCCTCCTTACTAATGCTTTTGTTATACGCACAGTCATGGGGCCGGGTCTGTATATGTGTATGTCTATAACTGATGCTCAAGTGTATGTTTACTGTATATTATCTACCTGATGCGATGTTGTGACCCTGGCATGTTAGTAGTAGCTCAATGGGTATTATTTTATGTTCTTAAATGCTTCCATTCAGGCCCCTATATTATACATATCGAAATTGATGTCCGTTTCTGAAGTGTTCATGCCCAAACTTTTAGGGGCGGGTTTGGGGGCGTGACAATGTATTTGTGATTTATCCTTCAAATTAAAATGATCAATTTTAGAGAATCTAAACACATTTAAAACTATTAAATTCATTATATAATTATATATGAAATATATTATTATATATTAATAATAATTACATTGTTCTAAATCAAGAAAATTCTATAACTATTACATTCAATATATATCGTTTTAAATCGTTATGAATTCTATAATTACATCGTTATAAATTCATTATATAACTATTAGCTGCATTAAATCAAGAAAAATCTATGAAATAAATGATTGAAATTAATAATTTTAATGAACGGACCAAATCAAGAAAAATCTATGAAATGAATGATTTAAATCTTCAGAGTGATTTACCCAACGTGTTGACGAGAGAGAATCATAACTTTTTTGCATAGATAATTAATTACGAAGCTTCTATGACAACGTGGCGGGGATGACATGACACTAAAAAAAAATATACTCCAATGTGGCAGGTATTAATGTGACACTCCAACAATGTGACACTCTAAAAAAATTAAAGACGCATTAGTGTACTTTTCCTAATTGTGGCTACGTAGCAGGTATGATGTGACACTCAAAAACTTTTACTCCAAAAAAAATAAAAACTCTTTAATGCACTTTTTCCTAATGTGACAATGTGACGAGTATGAACACTTAAAAAAAAATCTCTTTAGTGTACTTTTCCCTAATGTGATAACGTGGCAGGTATGATGTGATAGTTCAAAAAAAATAAAAACTCTTAGTATACTTTTCTCAAACGTGACAACGTTGCGGTTATGATGTGAGACTCTAAAAAAATTAAAAACTCCTTAGACTACTTTTCTCAAACGTGACATGTGACACTCCAACGTGATGGGTATGATCTGACACTTTAAAAAAAATTAAAAACTCTTTAGTGTACTTTTCCCAAATGTGAAACACTAACGTTACGGATCTGGTAATGATGGGGAAGAGTGGTCTGTGTGTCACATGCAATGCATCAACCCACAAAGCATAAAGTATAAAGAGTGTTAGTGTACTTTTATGTTGTGTGTCACCCAACCACGCACATAGCGTGGTAAGTTTTAAGCATACACCGAATAAAAACCTTACATAAAGTAGCCCTTGATTAACCCAATGGCACTTGTGCCTTTTCCACAAAAGAGAGGACCAAATGAATCACAAGAAAAAATTTGGGACCAAATGGAATACAAGATCAACATTGTCACGTGACACACAGCAATTTATTTTGTATTTATCGGATTTAATGTAAATAAATTTAATGATTAAATTCACAAAAATTCTATAGCTATTATTTCATAACGGGTCATATATTAAATATAATTTATTTGATGTGTCATGTTGATGTGATTTAGAATTATCTTAATACTCAATTTAAAATTACATATTAATATATTTAGTAATCCTTGAAAAACATCTACACTAAGTCCACAAAGCCTAAAAATCATTTCAAATTAGGTAAATTATAAATACACCTATTGAAATTTGCTTAAAAAACAAATCACCCTTGTAATTTTAAAACATACATTTCACCTCCTGTAATTTATAATTTCATAACAAATCGTCTGTTTTATTAATAAATCATCAAATCAATTAATAATTTTTAATGATATTATAAATATATTTTAATTAACAATTTATATAATTTAGTATACTTTTCCTAAATGTGACAACGTAGTGGGTGTGATATGACATTTAAAAAAAATAAAAACTCCTTAGTCTACTTTTCTCAAACGTGACAACATGGCGAGTATGATGTGACACTCCAAAAAAAATATACTCCAATGTTACAGGTATTAATGTAACACTCCAATGATGTGACACTCTAAAAAAAAACTCCTTAGTGTACTTTTACTAAATGTGACAACGTGGCGGGTATGATGTGACACTCAAAAACTTTTACTCCAAAAAAATAAAAGCTCTTTAGTGTACTTTTTCCTAATGTAACAACGTGGCGAGAATGATGTGACACTTCAAAAAAAATAAAAACTCTTTAGTGTACTTTTCCCTAATGTGAAAATGTGGTGGTATGACGTGACACTTTTAAAAAAAATAAAAACTCCTTAGTATACTTTTCTCAAACGTGACAACGTGGCGAGTATGATGTGACACTCTAAAAAAATTAAAAACTGCTTAGTACACTTTTTTCTCAAACGTGACATGTGACACTCCAACGTGACAGGTATGATGTGACACTTTAAAAAAAATTAAAAACTCGTTAGTGTACTTTTCCCAAATGTGACACTCTGACGTGACGGATCGGGTAATGAAGGGGGATTGTGGTCTGTGTGTCACGTGCAATGCATCAATCCACAAAGCAAAAAGTATAAAATGCCTTAGTGTACTTTTGTGTTGTGTGTCACTCAACCACCCGTATAACGTGGTAAGTTTTAAGCCTACACTGAATAAAAACCTTACATAAAGTAGCCCTTGATTAACCCAATGGCACTTGTATCTTTTCCACAAAAGAGAGAACCAAATGGATCATAAGAAAAAAATTGGGATCAAATGGAATACAAAATCAACATTGTCACGTGACACACAACAATTTATCTTTTATTTATGGGCACTACTAGAAAAAGGGACATTTGACACGAAACTATTTGTGACAGTTTAAGTGCCGCCGCAAAAAATGGGTTTTTGCGATGGCACTTAATGACGTCGTGAAATTATTTTTGTTGTGACGGAAAAACTAAGCCCGTGGCAAAAAGTAAGGTTATATGCGATGGTATGTTAAATGTCGCAAAATTTTTCTGGTTAATTTTTTTTTTTTTTTTGCGACGCCCTTTTGGCAATCCGTCGCAATTTTCTTTTTTTTTTTTTTTCTCATTCACTCGCAACAAGCCTTAATATCGTCACAAATAGTTATTCCTAAATTCGCACCAAAATCCTCTCCCACTCTCCCTCTTTCCCGATATTCCCAAATTCTCTGTAATCTGTTGGGATCAAAAAAAAAAAAAACCCTTCATCTATCTCACTGCTCTCTCCCTTCGATACTCTACCCTAATATCAACTAATCTCACTACTCTCTCCCTCCCTCTCACCCAGTCGTCACTCTATCTTTCTTGCAGCGGCAACAGTAGCGTCTAGGTAACCCTCTTATTTTCTCTCGCTCTTGCTCATGTAGACCCTCCCTCTCACCCAGTCGTTATTCTATCTCTCTTGCAGTGGCAACAACATCGTCACTCTGGTTCTCCCTCCGGCATCCAAGTATAGCCTTCCTTTGCTTTCCTCTGCACTCCTTTGGCCTTCTATCGTATGTTTCTCCCTGGTCATCAATTCATTGAAACTCTTTTCATTAAGAATAAAACAATTCAAGAATTTGTGTTGGTGTGTGTGTCTTTGATTTGTGCGACAATTAATTTTCTGTTGGTGTGTGTTTGATTTGTGTGAAAATTGGATGTGTGTGTATATATATATATATCTATTTTAGATGATGCCAAACAAGGGCTTAATGTTCTTATCACTAAGCACAAACCATAGCAACAAGAAGAAACATTCACAAAAACACTAAACTTTCATCTATTGTTGGTGCTTGCACCTCTTCTACATGTCCACTTGCTTGATGTCTCCTTGGATTCACTTGTTATTTATTTTTCATTAGTGATTTATTTATTAAGAATCTTTTCACCACGGTGTGTTCATTCAAAAGATTTATGATGGAATCTCCCCTGCACCTAAGGATAACCTTTGGGTATACCTGTTACTTTCTTTCAATCTGAGATGATTCCTTAATGATATCTTGCATCATGGTTGTAGTTTATAATTGGACAAGTGAAAATTTTCTTGGGAATTCAATCATTCAAGATGTGTTTTAGGTATATATCAATATGGAAAAATTACTTATAAAAAAATGACTTGTTAAAGTCGTTGAGAGTCATTGGCTCCAGAAGAGTGAGTTTTTTTTTTATAAAAAAAAAAATGACAAAAAAAAATTCAAAATTATCTCATGGTAAATAGCTTTTGGGAAGGTTGATTTTCTTTAGTACTAGTTAAGTCAGGCAACCGGAAGATAGACAGGATTGCCAAATTTATGACAGGTCTTGTAGGCCTAAACTATGCTAAAGGGCCTTCTTGGTGGGAGATAGTGTGAGAATGTATCGTATATATTATAGAAATATATTGTATAGAGTAATGTTAGGGTTAGGAATACAAAATTTTCTACCAAATGAATGACCAAATGTCTCACATGGGTGTGGGGTCTACTTTTTTGTGGGTCCCACACCCATGTAAGACATTTGGTCATTCATTTGGTAGAAAATTTGGGGCATATAGCATTTTCCTTGTGTAGATATTATAGATTTGATATAATCACAACCATACCTAATATATACACAATGTATTTGCTGGAAGGTTGATTTTGGGAAGGTTGATTTTTTGGGAAATAAATACACAATGTATTTGTGGTGAGTGTATTTGATGAATGCAGCAGTACTCTGTGCTTGTAGAATCACCCGATGAACTAAATAAACCAAACTTGATGGGTTACTTCCAGTTTTGATATCAATAATATGCTCTCTATAATGAATTAAAATCCAAAGGAAATATGAGTTGCAACTTTAAGCTGGCTAACATCAATTAAGGTATATGAGTAGTACATATGAATAGTAGTTGTCTAGTATTTGTTGTGCCTGATATAATTTCTCAAAAAAAAATATTGAGGAGCATGTCTTGGTATTGCAAAGCATGGTAAAAACTAAAAGATATGATTGTAACACCTGTCATTTAGATTCCTAGATAGCTTGCAATTTTTTTTTTTGGAAAGAATAGGGTGATGGAGAAGTATGAAAACCTCTTTTTTCTTTCAATTTATTGATTTATTTTTTGGCAGAGGAAGAAACCAGAAGAAATTAACAACCATTTCTGAAAACCACTTTTTTTATCATCCCACCCACCAAGTTAAGCAAATAAAATAAAACAGATACTATTACTGTACCACGAGTCATGTAGTGATGACTTCCAAAAGGTAGACATTACTACATTAGTAGTGTAATGTGAGGTTAGAAGTGATACTTACCAATGAAATGAAAGAATGCAAGCTAATTAATGTCATCTAATCATGATATTTATTAAAAGCAAGCTCCATTTTCAATTCAAAAGGAAGCAATAACATTCATATTTATTTCTAATCGAAACAAATATAAAGAGAGTATTTTGGCAACCAAATGTAAAAGAAAAAATTGAGCTATCTCCTAGAAATCTGTTTTTACATGATTAGTCTTAAAAATAATACATTTTATTAGATGTCTAGTTGTTAAAAGAAAATTTCACTCACATTTAGAAAACCTGAAGTTCAAATAGTTTGATATACAAAAGACTATCCCTATCATACCACATTTTAATTTAGTTCCTTGTATATGGGTCTGTAGGCTGCAACATAATCTGATATCAGTTTTTGGCTGTATCACTGAGGAACTGATATATATATATATATTATTTTTTCTACTGGCTTCTTATGATCAAATTATTTTTCTTTTGTTTTGCAGCTGCATCAAGAAAACAACTTACATAAATCTTCAGTGATGGTTACTGCAGGGGCAAATCAGGTGACCATGTCTCCTGTCTATTTGTTTTTTATTTTGACCTAGTAAAAATAACAAATGTGTCTGGTCAATTTGTGCTCTCAATGTTGGTTTTTAATTTACGTGGGAACATGTTGAGGAGTGAGAAGGCCAACATAAGCTATGTCGTTGCCTCATTATGCATATGTGCTGGCTTTTACACTTGTTTTGGTTTCTCGTAGTCACTATTTTCAGATGCATTTTTATCTTATTGGTGTCCTTCTTGCTAAGTTTTAGGAAACCATATTTATTTAAATTCACAATAAGGTCATTGCCCTTCAGAACAGAAAATTGTGACCTTTTGAGTAGTATGCACATTGGGTGTTTATGAGTCACAATTTCCCTAAGAACAAGCAGATAAATATGCCTAAGGTTGCCACGTTTTCCTTCTGGTGTTTATAGTCTTATCCTGATTGGTAATATCTGGCATGACGATGTATGGAGGATCACAAAATGTTTACATGCTTGCATACTATGCAATATTCTTTCTTTACACATTGCAATTTTGCATTCTGTTTTCTTTTGTTAATTTTCTTGATTAAAAAATAGATTTCCATACTTACCAAAAAAAAATGAAAAAAAGAAAAGAAAGAAGAGTTCCACATATGTCTAATGCGATGGCCTTCCTTGCCTTCATTTAAAAGTCCGTTTTGATACTTAAATGTTCAGTGTTTGCTTAGTATAGGATGAATATTAATCTCATGAAGTTTTTTAGAGTTTAAAACAGAGAAGTTTTCATCCATCCATCCTTCATAAATTCTAAAAAAAGCTTTTACCCATTTTGATTACAGGCATTTGTGAATTTAGTTCTCACATTGTGTGATGCTAGGGATTCTATAGTTATGTTTGCACCATACTACTTCAATGCGTACATGTCATTCCAGATGACAGGTGTTACTAACATTCTGGTGGGTCCTGGTAATCCAAAGACACTTCATCTCGATGCTGGTATGAAGTTTGCATTGTGCATGACCTGAAAAATATCATAGTTCTTTTTCCTTGTCAATTTCTCAAGGAATCTTGTTGAGTATTATGTGCCAGATTCTTGCTGAACAACATAAATTGTATGTATAAAAATATAATTTTGTTATTTGATGGGAGTGTTTCTACAACAAACATTATGATTGCTGAATTACGTTTATATTGAGAATTGGGCACTTTCTTGAATTGATTAATTGCCTTAAGCCTGTGGTTTCATCTGGTGGTGGCCAGAGCAGGCTGGTGACTTTTAAAATGCTTATGGAAGCCCATTTTAATTACTATAGTATCGTGGACCCAAAGACTAGTAGCAAAAAATGAAATACTAATATCTTGAATTTAATTTGTTTTCAATTTTGATGGAAAATTGGGTTAGTGATTTTCCATTACTTGAATATCTTGTATTTCATTTTTCTTTTTATTTTAATCATCTTCTCCATTAAAAGTTTTTCTCTTTTCATCTTTTACAATGGTTTTTGATATACTAGTGTATCTATGGTGAAGTATTAAAGCCCTTAACTCTCTGTTCTAAGAGAGTATTGGAGAAATAATTTTTATTTGATTTAATTAAGGTACAGGGCATATCAAACAGAACATCACATAGTTTTTTGTTGTTCATTTATCAGATATTTTGCTTTTCAGACTGGCTAGAAAAGACTTTGCGGGAAACTAAACCAACCCCGAAGCTTGTTACTGTCATTAATCGTGGAAACCCATCCGGAACTTACATTCCACTGCCTCTTCTCAAGGTCTCTCTCTTTCTCTCTCTGTGCATATATGTAAACATTTTTTTTTTTGATAAGTACATAAATGCATACATAAACATACATGTGCACACTCATTATTGGAATCAGGACCAATCCTGAAGCATGTACCAAAACAAACAAAAAAAGAGCCATCCTGATGCTTGTTGCTAACTGAGTTGAGAAAACTATTTTTCTCTGCTTGTCTTAAAATTTTTTACTGAATCCCTAACTTGGTGTTTTATTTTATTTTATTTTTTTTCAGTAGAGGATTTCAGATCTCTGTAGGGATGCAGGATGTTGGCTTGTTGTAGATAGTACATATGAGTAAGTATATTTTTTCTTATTTCTAAACACTTGATATTATTCTGCTTTCTAATGTAAATCGTTTTACCTTGTTTGATGATATTGCTAATTTTTTTAATAACAAAAAGATGTTGAATTCATGAGTTAAATATGAAATGTATATATCTATTGTGAATGTGATTTTTTCATCAAGGACGAGTGCATAATAGAGCTTGTTGCCAATTTCATATTATAAATACAATAGTGTTGGAGCTTATTATTGGTTTGTGTTATAGATACAAGGGCGCATGTTTCTAATTCATTCCCATGAGCTTTTATTCTAACATAATTCATCATAGCTTTGAACTTCCAATGTGGCATCAGGGCATGACTTAATGTAGAAGTAATACCGTTCGCTTGTAATAATAAATTTTGTAATTATAATGTAAAAAATAGAAAGTTTTTTTTTTTTTTTTTTGTCTATTAATAGAAAAGAAAAAAAAATCAACATGAGGTGAGGACTGTAGAATAAGGGACATGCAAGAAATTTTTTTTTTGGGGGTGGGAGGAAAGAACCTTAGCAAAAAAAGAGACATAATAATAGTTTTAAATATCATCAGAGAGAAGAATCCTTTTGTTTTGAAAGGGACAACATAAAATAGTAGTTTTAGATGTGTTTCAAAATTACTATTTTTTTGTACAACTATATATGGATGTGGTGTTAGAATAGATTGTCTGGAATAATTTTCCAGAATCTCATGCCATTATGCATAACCTTGTAGACTTTACCCTGCTAAAGTTTGAAATAAGCACTGGAATAATTTTCCTGAATCTCATGTCACTATGCATAACCTTTTAGGCTTTTGCTCTAGTAGAGTTTGAAAGTCTTCTTCTTCTTCTTCTTCTTCTTCTTCTTCTTCTCTCTCTCTCTCTCTCTCTCTCTCTCTCTCTCTCTCTCTCTCTGCGGATGCTGCTTCTCTGCCATTTTGTGTAGTCCCTGGTCATTATGTACACAATGGTTTGACATCACTGATCTCAGGCCAAAAAATAAGTAGAAGATCTAGCATAGTTACTATGTCTCATGCTACCAATTCATTATATCATATACATAATAAATTATTCAAGAAATGGGAAGTTTGCAACTAGAGTATATCGAATAATCATCATGCATTTCGCATTTAAAATATATAGAAGTTCAAACACTAAAAATGACTTGTTACTTACGAAAAGGGGGATAAAAAATTGATTGTTGGTTGGGTACTCTTTTATCATTCTGTTGCACTTTAAAGGTTATTTGCTATTAACTCTACTGTTTGCTCAGTTTTCTAGAATATGACTTGGTTATATTTTCATTTGTTCCTAGGAAGAATACAGAGGTATGTAGGAGTATTAAGAATTACATGTGCAGGTACTTTATGTATGATGGCCTCAAACACTCGCGCATGGAGGGCAATCACATAGTCAACATTTTTTCATTTTCTAAAGCTTATGGAATGATGGGAAGGCGAGTTGGATATGTGAGTAATGCTTATTGTTTCTTATGTTTTTTATATTGATCAAGAAATCAAATTGTTTCGATTAGAAATAAATATGAATGCTATTACTTCCTTTTGAATTGAAAATGGAGCTTGCTTTTAATAAATATCATGATTAGATGACATTAATTAGCTTGCATTCTTTCGTTTCATTGGTCATTATCACTTCTAACCTCACATTACACTAATAATGTAGTAATGTCTACTTTTTGGAAGTCATCATTACATGACTCATGGTATAGTAATAGTATCTGTTTTATTTTATCCGCTTGACTTGGTGGGTGGGATGATAAAAAAAGTGGTTTTCAAAAATGGTTGTTAATTGCTTCTGGTTTCTTCCTCTGCCAAAAAATAAATCAATAAATTGAAAGGAAAAAGTGGCTTTCATACTTCTCCATCACCCTATTCTTTCCAAAAAAAAAAAAATTGCAAGCTATCTAGGAATCTAAATGACAAGTGTTACAATCATATCTTTTAGTTTTTACCATGCTTTGCAATACTGTCCAAAACTTCTTCTTTACAAACTCTTTTTGTGTTTACGATTATTGTTAGATTATAGCTCAATGTGTACAATTATTGCCTGTTTTTAATAGTATTATCATCACTGTAGGATGTAATTAAAGTTTCTTTGGAAAGTTCTGTAATACCAAGAGTCCAATTGGCGGAGGGATAGTATTGATCCGTTGTGTGAAATTGATGGAGTTCCAATTGGGCCTGAATATTGCAAAGTTTTTGTTTTAAAAGGGAACAAGCCGAACGATGTTTTGGAAACAACATCCCGATGTTTAAGAACAGTTGGAGAAGCTATAGGAAGATACATTGTGTGGCGCTCGATTCATGTATATGTTACAATCTTATTTATTTATTTATTAAAATAAATATCAAATGTTTTACATTTTCTGTAAGTTTGAAATTAATTATATTGTAAATGATTTTTTTTTTGTTTTTTTTTTTTTGCAGGTGCAACCCTTTTGAGTACGTGATGATATCTTCGCATATCGATATTAGAGTTTACAATCTTATTTATTTATTTATTTATTTTTTGAAAAAAAATATCAAATTTTTTACATTTTCTATAAGCTTGAAAATAATTATGTTGTAAATGATGATTTTTTTTCTTTTTTGTTTCTTTTTGCAGATGCAAACCTTTTGAGTACGTAATATCTTCGCATATCGATATGGGAGCTTACTATTGATATCAAAACAAGCTACACTATATCTGTTTTTATTTTTTTATTTCTATTGTCGATACTAAAAATTTGAGTTCTTGAATATAAAAAATGATTAGTATTGTTAGAGGTTATTTTATATATTTTTGTAAAGAATATTTGATTGACAATTGTTACAAGGTACATATATTATTTTTGGTATATGATTTTTTGAATGTGAATTTGGATGTGGATGTGGATGTGGATGTGGATGTATTTTAGAAACTATTAATAATTTGTATAGGGAATATTTAATAAAATATGATTTTATAAAAAATAATTTTATTACGACAATAATAAACCGTCGCTAATATAATTCTCATTTCCTTATATTTTATTAGCAACGGGTTAACCTATCACATATACATATTAGTTCCAATCTTTTGCGACGGTTTCAACTGTCACAAATAAATCTTTTGCGACGGTTTAAACTATTGCCAATACGGTATTAACTTAATACTACTTTTTTGGCAACGTTTTAGACCGTTGCTAATAATACTTTTTGCGACGGCAAATACCGTCGCTAAAAAAGGTTTTTTGCGACAGCAATCAACATCGTCACTAAAAATGCCGTTTTTCCCCTTTTTTTGTGTCAGGCGAAACCATCGCAAAAACTATTGATTAGCCGTCGCTACAAGAAAGCGACGGTTTGTAACCGTTGCAAATACTTTTTCTCACGCCCCTTTCCGCCACCCCCCATTTTCCGTCACTGCTCCGTCGCAAAAAGTCTTTTGCGACGATATATGGACCTTTTGTGACGTTTGACACTGTCGCAAAAAGTCCAGTTTTTAGTAGTGGGGATTTAATGTAAATAAATTTAATGATTAAATTCACAAAAATTCTATAACTATTATTTCATAACGGCTATTATATTAAATATAATTTATTTGATGTGTCACGTTGATGTGATTTAGAATTTTCTTAATACTCAATTTAAAATTACATATTTATATTTTTAGTGATCCTTCAAAAACATCTAAATTGAGTCCACAATGCCTAAAAATCATTTCAAATTAGGTAAATTATAAATACGCCTATTGAAATTTGCTTTAAAAAAAAATCACCCTTGTAATTTTAGAACATACATTTCACCTCCTGAGATTTATAATTTCATAGCAAATTGTCTATTTTATTAATAAATCATCAAATCAATTAATAATTTTTAATGATATTAAAAATATATTTTAATTAATAATTTAGCTAATTTAGTATGCTTTTCCTAAATGTGACAACATGGCGAGTATGATGTGACACTTAAAAATAAATAAAAACTCTTTAGTGTACTTTTCTCTAATGTGACAACATGGCGGGTATGATGTGACACTTCAAAAAAAAATAAAAACTCCTTAGTGTACTTTTCTCAAACGTGACAACGTGGCAGGTATGATGTGACGTTCTAAAAAAAATATACTCCAATGTGGCTAAGACACACACCAAAAACAAGCTCCCAAATTTCCAATCCCCTATTGTCTCTCTACTCTTCCCTCTCTTCCACACACCAAAAGCGAGCTCCCAAATTTCCAATCCCACATTGTCTCTCTACTCTTCCCTCTGTTCTTCTCTCATTTCGCCATGGGCAACGATATTGAAGCTTCAAACTATATTATGCCTGGGTCCTTCTGTTTGCAGAGTTTGATGAATTATAGGAAAACTTGTGCACACACAGTAAAGATAGAATGCATGAAGATGAAACAGTGGTTTGGAAATTGTTTAAAAGCTTGTGCCCTTAATATTTAATAAATTGAGTATTAAGAAAATTCTAAATTATATTTTCTCTCACAAAAGTTTAAAAAAATCAAAAAGTTCAACCAAAACGAGACTTTTTAGTCCCAAACTAAAATAGCTGAAAAGCTAACTCACATCCCAAACAAAACTTAAATTAAAATTAAGAATTTACTGATAATATATATATATATTTAATTTGTTGGATATTATATCCGGTCTAGTGGAAATATGAAAGAAGAGTTGTTAATTAACAATTATTTGAGAGAATTTATAAAATTTTAAGTGTTCAAGTTCCTAAAGCTCCCATCCAAAAAAAAATAAAAAAAAAATTGTGGGGAAGTGGTTTGGAAATACTCTTCCGATCCTAGAAGACGCCAATGATCCTCAGCTAGTCACCTGCAAAGATACAAATACTCCGGTCGGGGGTGCCGGAATTAGCACTCCGACGGACAAGTCAGTTCTTCTACTCAAGAAAGCTTGTTCACTAAGTTTTTAGAAGTGATTCTTACATACCTTTACAAATCTGAAGCTCTTGTATTTATATCCATTCTCTGGGCCTCGGGGCCAGAGTCTACTTTTTATTTATTATTCTTTCATTTGTCCTGATATGCCTTCTCAATTCTATTCGGCCTTAAGAACGTATTCGGCGTCCCAATTGAGCAATGGAGCCGTTCAGTTCCCGGCTCCTCGGGTATACCAGATTTCGTTCCTCTATTTATTCGACTCCCACAATTGCCCCCCAAGCGTTCTGTCAATGACAGTTGGGTGAAATGCTTGGTTTCGATTTTCAAATACTCTGAACCGAAGTTTGGGGGTTAGACTTATCACGCGGACGTTTAATTACTCCCCCTTTAATCGTCGTCCCAACTTCCCGACCCTTCGTACACGCCTATTTATTATGATTTAAAATCTGAAGTCCTTTCGAATCCGTGTTCTATGATGCTGGTTGCTGGGTTGCTCTTCGAATCGTTCTTGCAATTCTTCCGTCTGTGATACTCTCTTCATTTTTGTAAGTTTTCCTCTCCCCTGCTCTGAAGCTTTTCCTAGTTTGTTTATTCCGTCGCATGTTCTTATAGACAGTAGGTTATGGCGAAACATTTGAAAGACCTCCTTTCGTCAGACCGAATTGTTGGCTTTAGATGCCATTTCTCTATTCTTGACGATGTTCACCTGTCGTTTGTGGCGGACGGCACTCTTGACATGGAGAGGGAGGACAAAACCACGATTGTCTTTCCCCTTTTGTCAATCGCAGAGGGTGGAGTCCGCTTTCCCCTTCACCCGTTTCTGAGGGCTGCTCTTTGCCATTGGGATTTGATCCCTTCCCAACCCAATGTGAATTTCTTTAGAATTATAATGGGGGTTGTAGCGCTGAACCGTTGCCTTGGAATTAATCTTGGCATTCCTGCCATTCGGTACTATTATGCTTTGGCCAAGTCCTCTGGTCGGCACGGGCGTTACTTCCTCAGAGCTAAGGATACAGATCATCAGTTAATCACTATGCTTTCCAGCTCTGGGAAATGAGTTGATGATGTCATGGTCGTTGTTCGCGGCAACTGGGAGTTCGGCGAAGGGGAGGATCGTGTCGATCCTATTCCTAGACGTAGGGGCGAACCAGGTCGCCGAATGCTCTCTTGCTTGTATGGTGTGCTCATATTTGCCATACCCTGTTTTCTTGAGTCTTATGGCTTGTATTTTGCAGGGAACGATTTGAAAAAAGTCCGAGCTTCAACTGACGACGCCGTTCTTTCGGACATTAGGATTGCTCTTAGTTATTTCGGCCGTCGCAGTCTTCATAAGCAGGGAAGAGCGGCTCACGTTCTGCTTTGCTACGAGCCTACATATACAACCTTTTCGGCTGCGGAAAACATACCGATTCCGAAGGGGGAAGATTTTCTCGTCGCTCGTATTTTTTCCGACTTCAAAAACTTGAGACAGGTAGGTTTTGAAGGGTCCGATTCGGAGAATACTGAAGTATCCGATATTGCCAAATCAGATCAGTCCGAGGCCGAATCTGAGGAGGTATTGGATTCTGCCGATCCTCCCACTACTTCGGGGCGGGGGAACCTCTCTGTTGACGACGTTCCTCAACGTACAGACAATCTTCCCATCTCGGGATCCACTAACATGGCTGGGTTAAGCCTGACAAAGCTTGCTAAGAAGGCAAATGCGGAGAGGTTAGCTGCACGGCGAAGAGCGTAGGGCCTTTCGACCGAACCGCCCATCAGTGAATCTCAACATTCCCTCCCAGTTACCGAATCAAAATCCTTGGGAATTGTTGAGGAGGCGGCAACAAATAAGAATGCCGAATCCGCGTTGGTTGGGAAAGCCGTCCAGGATGTTGAGAGAGAGGCGGAGAAACGCGCTAGGGGTCGTGAGGTCGGTTTAGAAGATCACGGCGGCAAACGTCCTCGAATGGAGGGATCGAGTGAGGTTGTGCCCTTTGTGATTCGACCGATGGTAAGAAACATGCCGGTTCCTTCGGATGCCTCGGCGCTTAAAGACCCAGAGGTCGCGTTCGGCGTGGCAACGTCTTTGTCGTGTGGTGTGATATGGAGGCTTTCCAGTTGGACACCGGATTTGAATGCGACAATGTTAGCCGCGTAGTCGGCCCTTTTGGTGCGTATTCTGACTTTTCCTTCACTTCATCCAAACATTGTTCGCGTTACATTTTTTGAATTTTTCTTTGCAGACCGTTGGTAGGATAGCGATGTCGATGTAGGGCCGCCGTCATCTCAACGCCGTCAAGCAGATTAGTCATTTACGAAAGCAAGTTGAGGGCCAGAGGAAAAGGGCTGAGGACGAATTTTTAAGAGCGAACCAGGAAGCTTCTCGGGCAGAGGACGAGGTTAAGAAAGCTCGTCATGCGGATAAGTTGAGAGCGGAGGCCGAGAAGAAGGCGACGATATGGAAGCTGCACTTGGCTTGTCCCGAAAGGCAGTTGCCAGCCTGGAGGCTGAGTTGGCTGAAATGAAGGCGGCGAAGGAGATTGCCGATTCAAAAGGTTTCGAAGCTGGGAAAGAGGCTGGACTCGCCGAGTATGTGGACCAGGGTCTCTCGGTTTGAGAATCGGGGCTTCAAACATGGTTGGCACAAGGCCTTGCTGCAGCTGGAGTTCGCTGAATATGCCAATACCGATGAGCAAGGGACATCGATCCGTTGGAGACTGATTCCGAGGGTTGATCTTTACGATACAATTGTTATGATTCGAGAAAGGACTTTTTCCGTTTGTTTTTTGTTATTTGTATTTGTTTATTGGACATTTTTCATGCGGGGTTGATATATAAAAGTTATGATACAGAAATGGACGTCGATACTGTTTTTGTAGTTATAAAATGTTATGAATTCTGCTCAATGTGCTGATGTTTCCGTAATTTATGGTGATATTTATTAATAGATCTATAATTTGTCCATGCTTAGCCAGGGCGCGAGTGTGAAGAGTCGAATGGTTCATATTCGTGGCTGGCCGGGGCATCTTTGAAAAGGTGGCGAGTAAAACGAGGACGACTAGATTAATAAATCTGCCCTTGCCTTGCCAGGGCGCGAGCGTGAAGAGCCGAATGTTCATACTCGTGGGCTGGCCGAGGCATTGCTTAGAGAAGGTGGCCGAGTAAAATGGGGACGACTAGATTAATAAATCTGCCCTTGCCTTGGCCAGGGCGCGAGCGTGAAGAGCCGAACGGTTCATACTCGGGGCTGGCCGAGGCATTCTTTGAGAAGGTGGCCGAGTAAAACGGGGCCGACTAGATTAATAAATCTGCCCTTGCCCTGGCCAGGGTGCGAGCGTGAAGAGCCGAATGGTTCATACTCGTGGGCTGGCGAGGCATTCTTTGAGAAGGTGGCCGAGTAAAACGGGGCCGACTAGATTAATAAATCTGCCCTTGCCTTGGCTAGGGCACGAGCATGAAGAGTCGAATGGTTCATACTCGTGGGCTGGCCGAGGCATTCTTTGAGAAGGTGGCCGAGTAAAATGGGGCCGACTAGATTAATAAATCTGCCCTTGCCTTGGCCAGGGCGCGAGCGTGAAGAGCCGAATGGTTCATATTCGTGGGCTGGCCGGGGCATCTTTGAAAAGGTGGCCGAGTAAAACGAGGCCGCCTAGATTAATAAATCTGCCCTTGCCTGGCCAGGGCGCAAGCGTGAAGAGCCGAATGGTTCATACTTGTGGGCTGGCCGAGGCATTCTTAGAGAAGGTGGCCGAGTAAAACGGGGCCGACTAGATTAATAAATCTGCCCTTGCCTTGGCCAGGGTGCGAGCGTGAAGAGCCGAACGGTTCATACTGGTCGGCTGGCCGAGGCATTCTTTGAGAAGGTGGCCGAGTAAAACGGGGCTGACTAGATAATAAATCTGGCCTTGCCTTGGCCAGGGCGCGAGCCGTGGAGGCTTGGCCAGGGCGTGAGCGTGAAGAGCCGAACGGTTCATACTCGTGGGCTGGCCGAGGCATCTTTGAAAGGGTGGCGAGGTAAAACGGGGCCGACTAGATTATAAACTTGCCCTTGCTTTGGCCAGGGGCTGCGAGCGTGAAGAGCCGAACGGTTCATACTCGTGGGCTGGCCGAGGCATCTTTGAAAAGGTGGCCGAGTAAAACGGGGACTGCTATTTATCTGTTGGCCAGGGGGGACGTGAAGAGCCGAACAGTTCATACTCGTGGGCACGCCGGATCATCGTCCGACGTTTGGCGTTCGGTCATACCGGAGACTTATTCGGCCATAAGGCGTCATGCCCCAAAGGGCGCTCCGAATCCGGAGACTTGTTTGGGCCAATCGTGACATCCACGAAGGGCGCTCCGAATCTGGAGACTTATTCGGCCCTAAGGCGTCATGCCCCAAAGGGCGCTCCGAATCCGGAGACTTATTCGGCCCTAAGGCGTCATGCCCCAAAGGGCGCTCCGAATCCGGAGACTTGTTAGGCCCTAAGGCGTCGCACCCCAAAGGGCGCTCCGAATCCGGAGACTTGTTCAGGCCAATCGTGACATCCACGAAGGGCGCACCGAATCCGGAGACTTGTTCGGCCCTAAGGTGTCGTGCACCAAAGGGGGCTCCGAATCCGGAGACTTGTTTGGGCCAATCATGACATCCACGAAGGGCGCTCCGAATCCAGAGACTTGTTTGGGCCAATCGTGACATCCACGAAGGGCGCTCCGAATCCGGAGACTTATTTGGCCAATCGTGACATCCACGAAGGGCGCTACGAATCCGGAGACTTATTCGGGCCTAAGGTGTCGTGCACCAAAGGGGCTCCAAATTCGGAGACTTGTTTTGGCCAATCGTGACATCCACGAAGGGCGCTCCGATCCGGAGACTTTTGGCCTAAGGCGTCATGCCCCAAAGGGCGCTGAATCCGGAGACTTGTTTGGGCCAATCATGACATGCACGAAGGGCGCTCCGAATCTGGAGACTTATTCGGCCCTAAGGTGTCGTGCACCAAAGGGGGCTCCGAATCCAGAGACTTGTTTGGGCCAATAGTGGCATCCTCGAAGGGCGCTCCGAATCTGGGGACTTGTTTGGGCCAATCGTGACATCCACGAAGGGCGCTCCGAATCCGGAGACTTATTCGGCCAATCGAGACATCCACGAAGGGCGCTCAGAATCCGGAGACTTTTCGGCCTAAGGTGTCGTGCACCAAAGGGGGCTCCGAATCCGGAGACTTGTTTTGGCCAATCGTGACATCCACGAAGGGCGCTCCGAATCCGGAGACTTATTTGGCCCTAAGGTTTCGTGCACCAAAGGGGGCTCCGAATCCAGAGACTTGTTTTGGCCAATCGTGACATCCACGAAGGGCGCTCCGAATCCGGAGACTTATTCGGCCCTAAGGTGTCGTGCACCAAAGGGGGCTCCGAATCCGGAGACTTGTTTGGCCCTAAGGTTTCGTGCACCAAAGGGGGCTCCGAATCCGGAGACTTGTTTTGGCCAATCGTGACATCCACGAAGGGCGCTCCGAATCCGGAGACTTATTCGGCCCTAAGGTGTCGTGCACCAAAGGGGGCTCCGAATCCGGAGACTTGTTTTGGCCAATCGTGACATCCACGAAGGGCGCTCCGAATCCGGAGACTTGTTTGGGCCAATCGTGACATCCAAGAAGGGCGCTCCGAATCCGGAGACTTATTCGGCCAATCGTGACATCCACGAAGGGCGCTCCGAATCCGGAGACTTGTTTGGGCCAATCGTGACATCCACGAAGGGCGCTCCGAATCCGGAGACTTATTCGGCCCTAGCGCGCCATGCCCCAAAGGGCGCTCCGAATCCGGACACTTGTTCGGGCCAATCGTGACATCCACGAAGGGCGCTCCGAATCCGGAGACTTATTCGGCCCTAAGGTGTCGTGCACCAAAGGGGGCTCCGAATCCGGAGACTTCTTTGGGCCAATCGTGACATCCACGAAGGGCGCTCCGAATCCGGAGACTTATTCGGCCCTAAGGCGTCATGCCCCAACGGGCGCTCCGAATCCGGAGACTTATTCGGCCCTAAGGCGTCATGCCCCAAAGGGCGCTCCGAATCCGGAGACTTGTTTGGCCCTAAGGCGTCCCGCCCCAAAGGGCGCTCCGAATCCGGAGACTTGTTCGGGCCAATCGTGACATCCACGAAGGGCGCTCCGAATCTGGAGACTTGTTTGGCCCTGAGGTGTCGTGCACCAAACGGGGCTCCGAATCCGGAGACTAGTTTGGGCCAATCGTGACATCCACGAAGGGCGCTCCGAATCCGGAGACTTGTTTGGGCCAATCGTGACATCCACGAAGGGTGCTCCGACTCCGGAGACTTATTTGGCCAATCGTGACATCTACGAAGGGCGCTCCGAATCCGGAGACTAATTCGGCCCTAAGGTGTCGTGCACCAAGGGGGCTCCGAATCCGGAGACTTGTTTTGGCCAATCGTGACATCCACAAAGGGCGCTCCGAATCCGGAGACTTATTCGGCCCTAAGCGTCATGCCCAAAGGGCACTCCGAATCCGGAGACTTGTTTGGGCCAATCGTGACATCCACGAAGGGCGCTACGAATCCGGAGACTTATTCGGCCCTAAGGTGTCGTGCACCAAAAGGGGGGCTCCGAATCCGGAGACTTGTTTGGCAATCGTGACATCCACGAGGGCGCTCCGAATCCGGAGACATGTTTGGGCCAATCGTGACATCCACGAAGGGCGCTCCGAATCCGGAGACTTATTCGGCCAATCGTGACATCCACGAAGGGCGCTCCGAATCCGGAGACTTATTTGGCCCTAAGGTGTCGTGCACCAAAGGGGGCTCCGAATCCGGAGACTGATTCGGCCCTAAGGTGTCGTGCACCAAAGGGGGCTCCGAATTCGGAGACTTGTTTTGGCCAATCGTGACATCCACGAAGGGCGCTCCGAATCCGGAGACTTATTCGGCCCTCAGGTGTCATGCACCAAAGGGGGCTCCAAATCCGGAGACCTGTTTTGGCCAATCGTGACATCCACGAAGGGCGCTCCGAATCCGGAGACTTATTTGGCCCTAAGGTGTCGTGCACCAAAGGGGGCTCCGAATCCGGAGACTTGTTTTGGCCAATCGTGACATCCACGAAGGGCGCTCCGAATCCGGAGACTTGTTTGGGCCAATCGTGACATCCAAGAAGGGGCTCCGAATCCGGAGACTTATTTCGGCCAATCGTGACATCCACGAAGGGCGCTCCGAATCCGGAGACTTGTTTGGCCCAATCGTGACATCCACGAAGGGCGCTCGAATCCGGAAACTTATTCGGCCCTAACGCGCCATGCCCCAAAGGGCGCTCCGAATCCAGAGACTTGTTCGGGCCGATCGTGACATCCACGAAGGCGCTCCGAATCCGGAGACTTATTCGGCCCTAAGGTGTCGTGCACCAAAGGGGGCTCCGAATCCGGAGACTTGTTTGGGCCAATCGTGAAATCACGAAGGGCGCTCCGAATTCGGAGACTTATTCGGCCCTAAGGCGTCATGACCCAAAGGGCGCTCCGAATCGGGGGAGACTTGTTTGGCCCTAAGGCGTCGCGCCCCAAAGGGCGCTCCGAATCGGAGACTTGTTGGGCCAATTGTGACATCGACGAAGGGCGCTCCGAATCCGGAGACTTGTTTGTCCAAAGGTGTCGTGCACCAAACGGGGGGCTCCGATCCGGAGACTTGTTTGGGCCAATCGTGACATCCACGAAGGGCGCTCCGAATCCGGAGGACTTGTTTTGGGCCAATCGTGACATCCACGAAGGGCGCTCCGACTGCGGAGACTTATTTGGCCAATCGTGACATCCACGAAGGGCGCTCCGAATCCGGAGACTTATTCGGCCCCAAGGTGTCGTGCACCAAAGGGGGCTCCGAATCCGGAGACTTGTTTTGGCCAATCGTGACATCCACAAAGGGCGCCCCGAATCCGGAGACTTATTCGGCCCTAAGGCGTCATGCCCCAAAGGGCACTCCGAATCCGGAGACTTGTTTGGGCCAATCGTGACATCCACGAAGGGCGCTACGAATCCGGAGAATTATTCGGCCCTAAGGTGTCGTGCACCAAAGGGGGCTCCTAATCCGGAGACTGTTTGGGCCAATCGTGAAATCCACGGAAGGGCGCTCCGAATCCGGAGACTTGTTTGGGCCAATCGTGGACATCACGAAGGCCGCTCCGAATCCGGAGACTTATTCGGCCAATCGTGACATCCACGAAGGGCGCTCCGAATCGGAGACTTATTTGGCCCTAAGGTGTCGTGCACCAAAGGGGGCTCCGAATCCGGAGACTTATTCGCCCTAAGGTGTCGTGCAACAAAGGGGCTCCGAATCGGAGACTTGTTTGGCCAATCGTGACATCCACGAGGGCGCTACGAATCCGGAGACTTATTCGACCCTAAGGGTCATGCACCAAAGGGGCTCCGAATCCGGGGACTTGTTTTGGGCCAATCGTGACATCCACGAAGGGCGATCCGAATCCGGAGACCTTATTCGGCCCTAAGGTGTCGTGCACCAAAGGGGGTTCCGAATCCGGAGGACTTGTTTTGGCCAAATCGTGGAATCCACGAAGGGCGCTCCGAATCCGAGAGACTTATTCGGCCCTAAGGCGTCATGCCCCAAAGGGCGCTCCGAATCCGGAGACTTGTTTGGGCCAATCGTGACATCCACGAATGGCGCTCCGAATCCGGAGACTTATTCAGCCCTAAGGGTCGTGCACCAAACGGGGCTCCGAATCCGGAGACTAGTTTGGGCCAATCGTGACATCCACGAAGGGCGCTCCGAATCCGGAGACTTGTTTGGGCCAATCGTGACATCCACGAAGGGTGCTCCGACTCCGGAGACTTATTTGGCCAATCGTGACATCTACGAAGGGCGCTCCGAATCCGGAGACTAATTCGGCCCTAAGGTGTCGTGCACCAAAGGGGGCTCCGAATCCGGAGACTTGTTTTGGCCAATCGTGACATCCACAAAGGGCGCTCCGAATCCGGGAGACTTATTCGGCCTAAGGCGTCATTGCCCCAAGGGCACTCCGAATCCGGAGACTGTTTGGGCCAATCGTGACATCACGAAGGGCGCTACGAATCCGGAGACTTATTCGGCCCTAAGGTGTCGTGCACCAAAAGGGGGCTCCGAATCCGGAGACTTGTTTGGCCAATCGTGACATCCACGAAGGGCGCTCCGAATCCGGAGACATGTTTGGGCCAATCGTGACATCCACGAAGGGCGCCCGAATCCGGAGACTTATTCGGCCAATCGTGACATCCACGAAGGGCGCTCCAAATCCGAGACTTATTTGGCCCTAAGGTGTCGTGCACCAAAGGGGGCTCCGAATCGGAGACTGATTCGGCCCTAAGGTGTCGTGCACCAAGGGGGCTCCGAATCGGAGACTTTTTTGGCCAATCGTGACATCCACGAAGGGCGCTCCGAATCCGGAGACTTATTCGGCCCTCAGGTGTCATGCACCAAAGGGGCTCCAAAATCCGGAGACCTGTTTTTGGCCAATCGTGACATCCACGAAGGGCGCTCCGAATCCGGAGACTTATTTGGCCCTAAGGTGTCGTGCACCAAAGGGGGCTCCAAATCCGGAGACTTGTTTTGGCCAATCGTGACATCCACGAAGGGCGCTCCGAATCCGGAGACTTGTTTGGGCCAATCGTGACATCCAAGAAGGGCGCTCCGAATCCGGAGACTTATTCGGCCAATCGTGACATCCACGAAGGGCGCTCCGAATCCGGAGACTTGTTTGGGCCAATCGTGACATCCACGAAGGGCGCTCCGAATCCGGAAACTTATTCGGCCCTAACGCGCCATGCCCCAAAGGGCGCTCCGAATCCGGAGACTTGTTCGGGCCGATCGTGACATCCACGAAGGGCGCTCCGAATCCGGAGACTTATTCGGCCCTAAGGTGTCGTGCACCAAAGGGGGCTCCGAATCCGGAGACTTGTTTGGGCCAATCGTGACATCCACGAAGGGCGCTCCGAATTCGGAGACTTATTCGGCCCTAAGGCGTCATGACCCAAAGGGCGCTCCGAATCGGGAGACTTGTTTGGCCCTAAGGCGTCGCGCCCCAAAGGGCGCTCCGAATCCGGAGACTTGTTCGGGCCAATTGTGACATCCACGAAGGGCGCTCCGAATCCGGAGACTTGTTTGTCCCAAAGGTGTCGTGCACCAAACGGGGCTCCGAATCCGGAGACTTGTTTGGGCCAATCGTGACATCCACGAAGGGCGCTCCGAATCCGGAGACTTGTTTGGGCCAATCGTGACATCCACGAAGGGCGCTCGACTGCGGAGACTTATTTGGCAATCGTGACATCCACGAAGGGCGCTCCGAATCCGGAGACTTATTCGGCCCCAAGGTGTCGTGCACCAAAGGGGGCTCCGAATCCGGAGACTTGTTTGGCCAATCGTGAATCCACAAAGGCGCCCCGAATCCGGAGACTTATTCGGCCTAAGGCGTCATGCCCCAAAGGGCACTCCGAATCCGGAGACTTGTTTGGGCCAATCGTGACATCCACGAAGGGCGCTACGAATCCGGAGACTTATTCGGCCCTAAGGTGTCGTGCACCAAAAGGGGGCTCCTAATCCGGAGACTTGTTTGGGCCAATCGTGACATCCACGAAGGGCGCTCCGAATCCGGAGACTTGTTTGGGCCAATCGTGACATCCACGAAGGCCGCTCCGAATCCGGAGACTTATTCGGCCAATCGTGACATCCACGAAGGGCGCTCCGAATCCGGAGACTTATTTGGCCCTAAGGTGTCGTGCACCAAAGGGGCCCGAATCCGGAGACTTATTCGGGCCCTAAGGTGTCGTGCACCAAAGGGGGCTCTGAATCCGGAGACTTGTTTGGCCAATCGTGACATCCACGAAGGGCGCTACGAATCCGGAGACTTATTCGACCCTAAGTTGTCATGCACCAAAGGGGCTCCGAATCCGGAGACTTGTTTTGGCCAATCGTGACATCCACGAAGGGCGCTCCGAATCCGGAGACTTATTCGGCCCTAAGGTGTCGTGCACCAAAGGGGGTTCCGAATCCGGAGACTTGTTTTGGCCAATCGTGACATCCACGAAGGGCGCTCCGAATCCGGAGACTTATTCGGCCCTAAGGCGTCATGCCCCAAAGGGCGCTCCGAATCCGGAGACTTGTTTGGGCCAATCGTGACATCCACGAATGGCGCTCCGAATCCGGAGACTTATTCAGCCCTAAGGTGTCGTGCACCAAACGGGGCTCCGAATCCGGAGACTTGTTTGGGCCAATCGTGACATCCACGAAGAGCGCTCGAATCCGGAGACTTGGTTGGCCCAATCATGACATCCACGAACGGCGCTCCAAATCCGAAGACTTATTCGGCCAATCGTGACATCCACGAAGGGCGCTCCGAATCCGGAGACTTATTCGGCCCTAAGGCGTCGTGCACCAAAGGGGGCTCCGAATCCGGAGACCTGTTTTGGCCAATCGTGACATCCACGAAGGGCGCTCCGAATCCGGAGACTTATTCGGCCCTAAGATGTCGTGCACCAAAGGGGGCTCGGAATCCGGAGACTTGTTTTGGCCAATCGTGAATCCACGAAGGGCGCCCCGAATCGGAGACTTGTTTTGGCCAAATGTGACATCCACGAAGGGCGCTCCGAATCCGGAGACTTATTCGGCCCTAAGGTGTCGTGCACCAAAGGGGGCTCCGAATCCGGAGACTTGTTTTGGCCAATCGTGACATCCACGAAGGGCGCTCCGAATCCGGAGACTTGTTGGGCCAATCGTGACATCCAGAAGGGCGCTCCGAATCGGGTGACTTATTCGGCCAATCGTGACATCCCGAAGGGCGCTCCGAATCCGGAGACTGTTTGGGCCAATCGTGACATCTACGAAGGGCGCTCCGAATCTGGAGACTTACTCGGCCCTAAGGCGTCATGCCCCAAAGGGCGCTCCGAATCCGGAGACTTTTTCGGGCCAATCGTGACATCCACGAAGGGCGCTCCGAATCCGGAGACTTATTCGGCCCTAAGGTGTCGTGCACCAAAGGGGCTCCGAATCCGGAGACTTGTTTGGGCCAATCGTTACATCCACGAAGGGCGCTCCGAATCCGGAGACTTATTCGGCCCTAAGGCGTCATGTCCCAAGGGCGCTCCAAATCCGGAGACTTATTCGGCCCTAAGGCGTCATGCCCCAAAGGGCGCTCCGAATCCGGAGACTTGTTTGGCCCTAAGGCGTCGCGCCCCAAAGGGCGCTCCGAATCCGGAGACTTGTTCGGGCCAATCGTCACATCCACGAAGGGCGCTCCGAATCCGGAGACTTGTTCGGCCCTAAGGTGTCGTGTACCAAAGGGGGCTCCGAATCCGGAGACTTGTTTGGGCCAATCGTGACATCCACGAAGGGAGCTCCGAATCCGGAGACTTGTTTGGGCCAATCGTGACATCCACGAAGGGCGCTCCGAATCCGCAGACTTATTTGGCCAATCGTGACATCCACGAAGGCGCTCCGAATCCGGAGACTTATTCGGCCCTAAGGTGTCGTGCACCAAAGGGGGCTCCGAATCCGGAGACTTGTTTTGGCCAATCGTGACATCCACGAAGGGCGCTCCGAATCCGGAGACTTATTCGGCCCGAACGCGTCATGCCCCAAAGGGCACTCCGAATCCGGAGACTTGTTTGGGCCAATCGTGACATCCACGAAGGGTGCTCCGAATCCGGGGACTTATTCGTCCCTAAGGTGTCGTGCACCAAAGGGGGCTCCGAATTCGGAGACTTGTTTGGGCCAATCGTGACATCCACGAAGGGCGCTCCGAATCCGGAGACTTGTTTGGGCCAATCATGACATCCACGAAGGGCGCTCCGAATCCAGAGACTTATTCGGCCAGTCGTGACATCCACGAAGGGCGCTCCGAATCCGGAGACTTATTCGGCCCTAAGGTGTCGTGCACCAAAGGGGGCTCCGAATCCGGAGACTTGTTTCCGCCAATCGTGACATCCAGGAAGGGCGCCCCGAATCCGGAGACTTATTCGGCCCTATGGTGTCGTGCACCAAAGGGGGCTCTGAATCCAAAGACTTTTTTGGGCCAATCGTGACATCCACGATGGGCGCTCCGAATCCGGAGACTTGTTTGGGCCAATCGTGACATCCACGAAGGGCGCTACGAATCCGGAGACTTATTCGGCCAATCGTGACATCCACGAAGGGCGCTCCGAATCCGGAGACTTATTTGGCCCTAAGGTGTCGTGCACCAAAAGGGGCTCCGAATCCGGAGACTTATTCGGCCCTAAGGTGTCGTGCACCAAAGGGGGCTCTGAATCCGGAGACTTGTTTTGGCCAATCGTGACATGCACGAAGGGCGCTCCGAATCCGGAGACTTATTCGGCCCTAAGGTGTCATGCACCAAAGGGGCTCCGAATCCGGAGACTTGTTTTGGCCAATCGTGACATCCACGAAGGGCGCTCCGAATCCGGAGACTTATTCGGCCTAAGGTGTCGTGCACCAAAGGGGTTCCGAATCCGGAGACTTTTTGGCCAATCGTGACATCCACGAAGGGGCTCCGAATCCGGAGACTTATTCGGCCTAAGGCGTCATTCCCCAAAGGGCGCTCCGAATCCGGAGACTTTTGGGCCAATCGTGACATCCACGAAGGGCGCTCCGAATCCGGAGACTTATTCGGCCCTAAGTGTCGTGCACCAAACGGGGCTCCGAATCGGAGACTTTTTTGGCCAATCGTGACATCCACGAAGGGCGCTCCGAATCCGGAGACTTTTGGGCCAATCGTGACATCCACGAAGGGCGCTCCGAATCCGGAGACTTATTCGGCCAATCGTGACATCCACGAGGGCGCTCCGAATCCGGAGACTTATTCGGCCCTAAGGGTCGTGCACCAAAGGGGCTCCGAATCCGGAGACTTTTGGCCAATCGTGACATCCCCGAAGGGCGCTCCGAATCCGGAGACTTATTCGGCCCTAAGGTCGTGCACCAAAGGGCGCTCCGAATCCGGAGATTTTGGCCAATCGTGACATCACGAAGGGCGCTCCGAATCCGGAGACTTATTCGGCCAATCGTGACATCCACGAAGGGCGCTCCGAATCCGGAGACTTATTCGGCCTAAGGTGTCGTGCACCAAAGGGGGCTCCGAATCCGGAGACTTTTTGGCCAATCGTGACATCCACGAAGGGCGCTCCGAATCCGGAGACTTTTGGGCCAAGTGACATCACGAAGGGCGCTCCGAATCCGGAGACTTATTCGGCCAATCGTGACATCCACGAAGGGCGCTCCGAATCCGGAGACTTTTTGGGCCAATCGTGACATCACGAAGGGCGCTCCGAATCCGGAGACTTATTCGGCCTAAGCGTCATCCAAAGGGCGCTCCGAATCCGGAGACTTATTCGGCCCTAAGGTGTCGTGCACCAAGGGGCCTCCGAATCCGGAGACTTTTGGCCAATCGTGACATCCACGAAGGGCGCTCCGAATCCGGAGACTTATTGGCCCTAAGGTCATCCGAAGGGCGCTCCGAATCCGGAGACTTATTCGGCCTAAGGGTCATGCCCCAAAGGGGCTCCGAATCCGGAGACTTTTTGGCCCTAAGCGTCGTGCCCAAAGGGCGCTCCGAATCCGGAGACTTTTCGGCCAATCGTACATCCACGAAGGGCGCTCCGAATCCGGAGACTTATTCGGCCCTAAGGTGTCGTGCACCAAAGGGGCTCCGAATCCGGAGACTTTTTGGCCAATCGTGACATCCACGAAGGGCGCTCCGAATCCGGAGACTTTTTCGGCCAATCGTGACATCCACGAAGGGCGCTCCGAATCCGGAGACTTATTGGCCAATCGTGACATCCACGAAGGGCGCTCCGAATCCGGAGACTTATTCGGCCCTAAGGTGTCGTGCACCAAAGGGGCTCCGAATCCGGAGACTTTTTTGGCCAATCGTGACATCCACGAAGGGCGCTCCGAATCCGGAGACTTATTCGGCCCTAAGGGTCATGCCCAAAGGGCGCTCCGAATCCGGAGACTTTTTGGCCAATCGTGACATCCACGAAGGGCGCTCCGAATCCGGAGACTTATTCGGCCCTAAGGTGTCGTGCACCAAAGGGGCTCCGAATCCGGAGACTTTTTGGCCAATCGTGACATCCACGAAGGGCGCTCCGAATCCGGAGACTTATTGGCCAATCGTGACATCCACGAAGGGCGCTCCGAATCCGGAGACTTATTCGGCCCTAAGGTGTCGTGCACCAAAGGGGGCTCCGAATCCGGAGACTTTTTGGCCAATCGTGACATCCACGAAGGGCGCTCCGAATCCGGAGACTTATTCGGCCCTAAGGTGTCGTGCACCAAAGGGGCTCCGAATCCGGAGACTTTTTTGGCCAATCGTGACATCCACGAAGGGCGCTCCGAATCCGGAGACTTATTCGGCCCTAAGGGTCGTGCACCAAAGGGCGCTCCGAATCCGGAGACTTTTTTGGCCAATCGTGACATCCACGAAGGGCGCTCCGAATCCGGAGACTTATTCGGCCCTAAGGTTGCCCAAAGGGCGTCCGAATCCGGAGACTTTGGCCAATCGTGACATCCACGAAGGGCGCTCCGAATCCGGAGACTTATTCGGCCCTAAGGTGTCGTGCACCAAAGGGGGCTCCGAATCCGGAGACTTTTTGGCCAATCGTGACATCCACAAAGGGCGCTCCGAATCCGGAGACTTTTTGGCCAATCGTGACATCCACGAAGGGCGCTCCGAATCCGGAGACTTATTCGGCCCTAAGGTGTCGTGCACCAAAGGGGCTCCGAATCCGGAGACTTTTTTGGCCAATCGTGACATCCACGAAGGGCGCTCCGAATCCGGAGACTTTTCGGCCCAATCGTGACAACGAAGGGCGCTCCGAATCCGGAGACTTATTGGCCAATCGTGACATCCACGAAGGGCGCTCCGAATCCGGAGACTTATTCGGCCCTAAGGTGTCGTGCACCAAAGGGGCTCCGAATCCGGAGACTTTTTGGCCAATCGTGACATCCACGAAGGGCGCTCCGAATCCGGAGACTTTTGGCCAATCGTGTCCACGAAGGGCGCTCCGAATCCGGAGACTTATTGGCCAATCGTGCACCAAAGGGCGCTCCGAATCCGGAGACTTTTTGGCCAATCGTGACATCCACGAAGGGCGCTCCGAATCCGGAGACTTATTCGGCCCTAAGGGTCATGCCCAAAGGGCGCTCCGAATCCGGAGACTTTTGGCCAATCGTGACATCCACGAAGGGCGCTCCGAATCCGGAGACTTATTCGGCCCTAAGGTGTCGTGCACCAAAGGGGCTCCGAATCCGGAGACTTTTTTGGCCAATCGTGACATCCACGAAGGGCGCTCCGAATCCGGAGACTTTTTGGCCAATCGTGACATCCACGAAGGGCGCTCCGAATCCGGAGACTTTTTGGCCAATCGTGACATCCCGAAGGGCGCTCCGAATCCGGAGACTTATTGGCCAATCGTGACATCCACGAAGGGCGCTCCGAATCCGGAGACTTTTTGGCCTAATGTTGAGCGCAAACATGTAAAAACACGAAACCTTGCATTACAACGACATGTGTACAAGTATCAAGCCCACAGGTCGGGTCATTGATAAAATTTACGTAGATGTGTTGAATTCCACGGCCGTGGCAGGCTTCTTCCTGACATGTGAGAGCCGATATGCCCCTACGCCTGCAACGGAATCTATCTGATAGGGGCCGTCCCAGTTCGGACCAAGCTTTCCATCGGCTGGCCTCCGGTCGGCTGGCAGTACCTTCTTTAGGACCAGTTCTCCTGGATTGTAGCGGCGCAACTGAACTCGATTGTATGACTTGGCGAGCTGCTGCTGATAGCGTGCCATGGATGCTAAGGCGCGGTCTTCGTTCTTCGATCAGAACCAGGTCCAGGCGAGCATCATGTCATTTCGGCCTGTGTCGAAGGCTTGCGATCTCAAAGTTGGCAAGCCGATCCCTAGGGGTAAGATTGCCTGGGTTCCGAAGCATAAGGCAAACGGCGTTTCTCCGGTAGATCGTCTTGGCGTTGTTCGATGGGCCCACAGTACACTCGGCAACTCTTCAACCCATCTGCCTTTGGCATTTTCCAGCCTCTTTTTGATGCCGTTCAAGATGGATTTGTTTGAAGCTTCCGCTTGACCGTTACTTTGGGGTAGGCTGGCGTAGAGAAGTAAGGCTCAATACCATATTTGCTGCACAATTCTCGGTATACGCCACAATCGAACTGAGTACCATTATCCGAGATCAATGCTCGTGGAATGCCGAATCGTGTAATGATGTTCCTCCACACGAAGCGCTTAATGTCGGAATCGTATATGGGTTAGAGCCTCCGCTTCGACCCACTTTGTGAAGTAATCGGTTGCTACGATTAGAAATCGCTTGTTCCCTGGGGCCCTTGGCAATGGTCCTACGATATCGAGTCCCCACTGAGCAAACGGCCAGGGGCTTGTGATAGAATTCAAAGCTTCTGCCGGCTGATGGGTTAGTGGGGAGAACTTTTGGCATTGTTCGCATTTCTTGACATAATTTTCTGCGTCGGCTCTCATCGTCGGCCAATAATATCCCTGTGTTATCGCCCGATGGGCCAGGGAGCGTCCCCCCGAATGGGCACCACAGCTGCCATCATGTATCTCAGTGAGCAGCTCCTCTACTCTGTCCGGGTGCACGCATTCCAAGTATGGTCCAGAGAGGGACTTTTTGTAAAGCCCTCCTTGTGGATCTAAGTAGTACCGCAGGGCCTTGTTTCGCAGTTTGTGTGCTTCTTTTTTGTCCTCTGGGAGTTGCTCAGAAGAAAGGAATGCAGCAATGGGGTCCTTCCAACTTGGAGCGGATTCTATAATGTTGATGTGGGTTTCCTCCGGAGGGCCGATACTTGGTTCCGGGACGAAACCTACTTCGATGGTACGCTTGAGCTCGGAGTTGATGGCGGAGGCTAAGCAGGCCAGGGCATCCGCGTGTGTATTTTGATCGCGTGTTATTTGGTTTAGTTCATGATGGTCGAATTTTGTCAGCAAGGAGTTAGCCGTTTTCATATAGGCCGCCATACGCTCGTCTCTTGCCGCGTACTCCCCCTTTAGCTGGTTGATTACCAATTTTGAGTCGCAAAACACCAACAGCCGCCGCGCGCCGAGCAGATGCGCGTTCCGCAGTCCGGCTAAAAGGGCTTCGTATTCGGCTTCGTTATTTGATGCTTCGAAGCCGAGCTTGACGGCCTGCTCAATTACTGCGCCGTCTGGAGACATAATTACGACGCCGGCGCCGCTGCCCCGTTGGTTAGATGATCCATCACAGTATAATTGCCAAATGTCCCCAACATAAATTCTCCAATCTGGCTTTGACCGACTTCGGCCTTTGGCTGGACGTCATCAGGCTTGAGGTCGGCAAGCCCTCCTGTGAATTCGGCAACAAAGTCGGCAAGCACCTGCCCCTTGATTGCAGTTTTGGGTAAAAACTGAATGTCGTATTGGCCGAGTTCGAGAGCCCACTTCGAAACACGCCCTGATGCTTCTGCATTCCGTAGTACTGATCGAAGGGGATAGTCTGTTAGCACCCTAATGCTGTGTGCTTGGAAGTAATGCATCAGTTTTCTTGCTGCCATGACCAAGGCTAGGACGAGTTTTTCCAGCGGTAGGTAGCGTGTTTCGGCGTCCACCATTGCCTTGCTCACATAATACACTGGCTGTTGCTGCCCTTCCTCCTCTTTTAATAATACGGCGCTGACAGCCCTGTCGGAGACTGCCAGATATAGAATGAGGGGGTCACCGGTGGCGGGTGTTGTTAGAAGAGGTACTGTCCGGAGGTAGGTCTTGAGCCCGTTAAAAGCTGCTTCGCATTCGGCGGACCATTCGAAAGCTCTGCCCAGACGTAGTGTTTGAAAGAATTGTCTGCAGCGGTCTGTAGATCGGCTGATGAACCTGTTGAGTGCAGCAGCCATTCCCATCAACTTTTGGACTTCTTTCACTGAACGGGGGGAACTCAGTTCCAAAATTGCTGTGACTTGCCTCGGGTTGGCTTCGATTCCTCGGTGGTTGACGATATAACCCAGGAATTTGCCGGAGCCGATCCCGAATGCGCATTTGGAAGCGTTTAGCTTCATTCTGTATTTGCGTAGGGTGTTGAATGTCTTTTCCAGATCGGCTATATGGTTTTGTTCTTCTTTGGATTTGACCACCATGTCGTCGATGTATACTTCCATAGTGTGTCCGAGCTGTTCTTTGAACATCGTGGTGACCAGTCTTTGGTAAGTTGCCCCTGCATTCTTCAGTCCAAAAGGCATAACCCTGTAGCAGTAGGTTCCTCTTGGAGTGAGAAATGCAGTTTTGTCCTGATCATTCGGATTCATTGCGATCTGATGGTAGCCCCTGTAGGCATCGAGGAAACTCATGCGCCGGTGGGGTGCCGTCGCATCGACGAGTTGGTCAATTCTTGGTAAGGGGAAGCAATCTTTGGGGCAAGCTTTGTTCAGATTCGTGAAATCGACGCACACTCGCCAAGTTCCATTTTTCTTTTTCACCACCACTGTGTTGGAGAGCCACGTGGGGTAGGTGACTTCTCTGATTGCCCCGGCGTCAAGCAATTTGTCAACTTCTTCTACAATGGCGGCGGTGTGTTCTGCAGAGGATCGCCGGCCTTTCTGAATGATCGGCTTGCACCGGGGGTCAACATTTAGATGGTGCTGTGAGACTGACGGGTCTATTCCCGGCATCTCGTATGGAGTCCACGCAAAGACGTCGAGGTTGCCGAGTAAGAAAGTGATCAGCTGCTGTCTGTCGACCTGGCTCAGAGAGGCGCCGATCATAAAAAACTTTTCCGGGCTTCCATCAATGTCAACCCGGTCTAAACCTTCCGTGGCCTTTTCGTTTGGTTGACGCCCGACGTCATCCAGGATCTCTCGACTGGGCACTTCAATGGAGTTTACTTGCAGTTCCTTTGGCGTCTTGGCGGCGAGAAGGTAACATGCTTGCCCTGACTGTTGAGAGCCACGGATCTGCTCAACGCCGTGTTCCGTTGGGAAACGTAGCAGCTGGTGGTAGGTGCTTGGCACAGCCTGCAGGGTATGCAACCATGATCGCCCCATGATGAGATTGTACGGCGACGGTAGCCTGACGACCAAGAATTCCACGTCCACCGTTCTGGAGCCAGCTCGAACGGGTAGACTGATCTTTCCCAATGGGTACTCCGGGTTGGCGTTGAAGCCGAATAGTGGATAAGGAGCTGGAGTCAGATCCGAATCGTTGAACCCGAGTTTGACGAAGGTTTTATAGTACATAACCTCCGAAGTGCTTCCCTGGACAATAAGGACGCGTTCGACGGTGAACCTGTTTATGCGTAGCGCGACAACCAGAGGATCTACGTGAGGGAGTGTTACGCCGCTCAAATCAGAGTCGTCGAAGGTGATGCTTGGCACTTCTCGGAGCCGGGGTCGTTTTGTTGGTGTGAGCTGATGTTGGGGGCCTGGAAGTGACTGGATTGCATGTACAGTCGGAGCTATCGGCAGGCTGTATATCATATGTACGGTGTCAAGCGGGACGCCTCTTGGGCGACGTGCGTCCTCTGTCACCTCCTCAAGGTAATCGGTTAAGGCGCGGCGACCGTCGGCATTGTGCTGTTGGCCTCGAGGTCGTTGAGGACCTGCCCTTGGGAATCGCTCAGGAACCTTGAGCCCTGCCCGTTTGGACTTTGCTTTTTCTAAGGCCAAATCGCGGCGAAGGCGTTCGTTCTCAGCGATGATGTTATCCAAACTCTGTTGGGTCTGTCTGGCTTGTTCTATGGTCGCTTGCATCGTCTCCTTCGTTGAAGTCGTTGGTGAGTTAGAGTTCGAGGCGCGTCGCTACGCGACGGTTTCCTTTCCGAGCGTATTTGCCGGAGTGAAGTCGTCTCTCTGTGCGGTCTCGTCGGTGGCTATCGGAGGATCTTCAGTCACGTCTTTCATGGATATATTTGAGTATTCCCACAGACGGCGCCAATTGTGGGGAAGTGGTTTGGAAATACTCTTCCGATCCTGGAAGACGCCAATGATCCTCAGCTAGTCACCTGCAAAGATACAAATACTCCGGTCGGGAGTGCCGGAATTAGCACTCCGACGGACAAGTCAGTTCTTCTACTCAAGAAAGCTTGTTCACTAAGTTTTTAGAAGTGATTCTTACATACCTTTACAAATCTGAAGCTCTTGTATTTATATCCATTCTCTGGGCCTCGGGGCCAGAGTCTACTTTTTTTTTATTATTCTTTCATTTGTCCTGATATGCCTTCTCAAGTCTATTCGGCCTTAAGAACGTATTCGGCGTCCCAATTGAGCAGAATGGAGCCGTTCAGTTCCCGGCTCCTCGGGTATACCAGATTTCGTTCCTCTATTTATTCGGCTCCCACAAAAATTAAAAAGCTAAATTACTATGATGAGCTAAGAATACCTTAATCACTTATCATTTTGATAAATTATTCTAATTATTTATCGTTTTCATAAATTTATCAATATTATTATCAGTACTAAGTAATTATTCTATAAACACAAAGATACAACTAAAAAAAATTTAAATTTTTAGACTATAAACACAACCATTCATCTAAAAAATTTAATTTATTTTTATTATCAAAACGATAAACAAATATAGTTAAAATTAAAATTTTCAGTCATGATTTACGGGTAGGCAAATTTTAAAGAGAGTGGTCTTATGATTATATTTTATATTTTTTGATCATTAAATTTTATCTGAATATATTTTAAAGTGATGTTATACAAACATAAATTTTAAGGACATTTTTTCATAAATTCCTTTTTACCTACTTATGTTTTCTTTAATCTACATTATTTTTTTATATTCCAATAAATTTTATAAGTGATATAGTTATCAAAATATCTTTAATAATATTCACATTTACAGTGTGAATGCTCTGTGGTGTGAATATTTACACTATCAATATGAATGTTAACAGGTCAATGTTAATATTCATATTGCAAAATATGAATATTCACATTATTAAATTGCTAACCGTTCAAAAAATATTTGACGGTAGAAATGTCAATAAAATACCTTAAATATGAAAATCAGGATTTGATAGATCAAATGTTCAAATAATAGGATTTATTGGAAAATAAGAATATTTTATGGACTAATTGGGAGATAAACACTTGGAAAAAGATTTTTTCATAAATCTCCCTAAATTTTATATAAGATTTTCAAACATAATGATCTAGTTTAATGGTGACTTTCTATTTTAAAACAAAACACCTATAAATATAATTTATATTTAGGGTAAATTACAAATACACTTCTTGAAGTTTGCTTAAAATACGAATTGGCCCCTGAGGTTTGAAAAATTACAAATACCTCCCTATCGGAATTTTTTATTTAACATAATTAATTAAAAATGTGAAATTTCTAACTGTTCACCTATACAATAATAAAATTATCTGAATTATTAATTGAAATAAAATTTTAACATTATTAAATACTATTAATTAACTTGATAAAAGGACATATTTGCTATGAAATTAGAAATCTTAGGGGGCATAATGTAATTTCTAGAACTACAAGGGGTAATTTGTAATTTAAGTAAACCTCAAGGGATGTGTTTATAATTTACCCCAAAAAAATTTTGATCTTTACTTTATATTTGTTAATTTTATTGAAACTCACATTTGTAGTGATATGTGATTAAATTTATTTAAGAAATCTTTTAATTTATAATGATATTAATATATTTATTTAAGAAATATATAACGTGTGATTGGATTTAATTACAAAATATTTTATTTTTTAATAGTTCAATCAAATTTATCATGACCACCTATTACCAAATGAGACCATCAAAAAAAATAATCGCACTGAGGCTGGGGCTGGACCAATAAATATATGTTTTATTATTAATCAATATCATTAAAATAAATTTTAACCATTGAATATAATTTTAAAAATAATTAAAATTTCTCAAATTAGCAGAGTTTAGATTCGATGAGCCAATTTTTTGGCCAATCTTAGTGATAAAAAACCGTTCATTTTTTAATGATTCGTTGTTGAGTATATATTCATGAAAAAAATTGATGATCGGACATCAATAAATATATTTAAATCACATTTGTTTTTAAAAAAATTAACAACAATATAATGTTAGGAATAATTATCTATTTTTAAACAAATATAATTCAAATATATAACTACCAATTTTTTATCACCTTTTTTTTTTTTGCATAAATATTATATTTGAATAATTAAATTCAACTCTAAATTGAGTCCACAAAGCCTAAACATCATTTCAAATTAGTTAAATTATAAATACACATATTGAAATTTGCTTAAAAAACAAATCGCCCTTGTAATTTTAGAACATACATGTCACTTCCTGAGATTTATAATTTCATAGCAAATCGTCTATTTTATTAATAAATCATCAAATCAATTAATAATTTTTAATGATATTATAAATATATTTTAATTAATAATTTAGATTATTTTATTTTATAATTATATATGAGAGTAGTTATAAATTTAATTTTTTTAGTTAATAATATTAAATAAAAAATTATGACATTAGAGTATTTATAATTTTTCAAATCACATGAGATAATTTAAATTTTATATAAATCTCACAAGATGTATTTGTGATTTATCCATCAAATTAAAATGATCAATTTTAGATAATCTAAACACATTTAAAACTATTAAATTCATTATATAATTGTATATGAAATATTATTTATATATTAACAAGAATTACATCGTTCTAAATCAAGAAAATTCCATAATTATATATGAAATATATTGTTAGTATAGGGATTATTAAATTATTTTTGGGTAAATTACTAATGTTAACTTAAATTATAAATTACCCATTGTGGTTCTAGAAATTACATTATGCCCCCTAAGGTTTCTAATTTCCTAACAAAGAGGTCCTTTTATTAATAAATCATTAAGTTAATTAATAGTATTTAATAATGTTAAAAAAATTTATTTCAATTAATAACTCGTATAATTTTATTATTATATAGATAAATAGTTAGAATTTCACTTCTTCAATTAATTTTGTTAAATAAAAATTTTGACAATATAATATTTGTATTTTTCCAAATCGCAGAGGGTAATTCATATTTTAAGCAAACCTCAAGAGGTGTATTTATAATTTGTCCTAAATAGAAATTATATTTATAAGTGTTTTGTTTTAAAATAGAAAGTCACCATTAAACTATATCATTATGTTTGAAAATCTTATATAAAATTTAGGGAGATTTTTTTTTTTAAATTATTAATCCATAAAATATTCTTATATTCCAATAAATCCTATCATTTGAACATTTCATCTATCAAATCCTAATTTTCATATTTAAGATATTTTATTGACATTTCTACCCTTAAATATTTTTTAAACGGTTAGCAATTTAATAATGTGAACATTTATATTTTATAATATGAATATTAATATTGACATATTAATATTCACATTAACAGTGTAAACATTCATGACAGAACATTCACACTATATATAAATATAAATATTATGAAAGATATTTTGATAACTATATCACTCATAAGACTTATTGAAATATAAAAAAACAATATAGATTAAATAAAACATAAATAGGTAAAAAGAAATTTATGAAAAAATAACCTTAAAATTTATATTTATATAACATCATTTTAGAATATATTCAGGTAAAATTTCATGATAAAAAATTATAAAATATAATCATAATAAAAAGAAGAAAAAATGGTCCGAAAAAAGACAAGATAGTCGTTAAAAAAATTTGAAAACATAACATCAACAATCTAAGAGGCTAACAAGATTACAAACCTCAAAGAGGAGAACATAATTTTTCAAAAGTGAAGTGACATCTGTATTAATAAAAAACCTCAGGGGTGTAGTGTAATTTACCCAATAATAAAATCACCTCAAGAGAATTCCACTTCGAACCCTGATGTTATTAGCTTTTATACTGCGCTTCAACATCCAACATTCCATCAAAATTGGATGAAAAATACATGCCAACCTCTTGGCATAATAACCCATAACTCAACACTCCCTTCCACTACCCCCCAACCCCACTTCCATTAACGCCCTCCACAGGCACAATACCAGCGGCTATCCATCGCTTTCTTACTCACCTTGGGCAGTATATAACTGTATTTCGGTCCACACTTACTAACTCGGCGCAACCCATCCATGATGGCTCCACCTACTCTAGCAACGGATATGCATCACTTTCAGGCACAAGAAAGAGAACACAAAATGCAATCTGAACAACCTTAGTAACTCTAGCAATATCTATAACATGTCTCTGCAAAACAGGCATATAGCCAGAGCACACAGTCGAAGGAAAAGTTTTAAAAGTACTAAATTCCAAGAAACCAAAAGAGGATTCGATGTTCCTATGTGAAGCCGGAGCCCCTCCATAGAGGAAGGTCAACACCATAGGTTTTGCATAAAAGGGACCTTACTTAACAAAAGAACATAGAATTGCAAACATTCTCTTTTAATTTCGGCAGTTGGGGGACAGGAACAGCCCCGGCAGATGTCATTCCACCATGGCTCGAGGACGTCTCTGATTGGTCCTCAAATTTCATGAATTGTCCCACTTGAGTGGCCGCCAAGTGAGCGTAACATATTGAAGCAACTGCATGCAAATACATGTGGTGGGGAGAAGGGGAGAGGGGAGGCAATAAAAAAATCAAAATTTGAAATCAGTAGAATTGGAACAAAAAATGGAGGAAACCACATTTTTGCATTTGAGTGAACCAACAACCATTATGACTAAACATCAAACACATAACCATCATCATTTGGTTAAAAAAATGGAACACGTTTCTCTTCTCTCTAGTCCTTAATTGGACTAGAGATGTTCAGTTGGCCCATCTAGGGCCCACTTCGGTGATCCAAACCATTCAACATGTGGGCTGTACAAGTAGATGACCGGACATCGATAGCTATACAATTAGATCACATTTGAATTTAAAAAAATGGATGGACTATTCTCAAAATCATAATTATTTTTAAGAGGATCCGATCATATGGCTACCGATCTCTACAACCATAATGAGAGAGAAGGCAACTATATCTTTAGGTTAGATTTTAGAAGGCTAACTAATGAACAACATGATAATAATATTCTTGCTAGAATAAAATGATGCATTCATATGAAGATCATAATTACCAACGGAAATTGCAGTTGTGCTTCTCTGGTGCCTAAAAAAAATTTAAAACGCAGATTAAAAAGGATATTATAATTTTCTATAGTTCTAGAGATATAATTGAAGTGATAATGTTCTAGACACCAGTCAAAAATCTACTTACACATAGGACAAGGAATGTACAAGCTCCTGGAGGTCATCATCTGAAAAACCAACCTCATCTAATAGAACATGGTAGTGTGTTGGTCTTGTGGTCCCCTATAAAGTAAACATGAGACAAAGAAAGTTCAATATACTTGCAATTGCCAAAGCAAGATACAAAGATTACACAAGGATACATATAAGGACAAAATCAGAACTTCAAAAAGCATTTCTACTGTAAATAGGTTTGCATGTTAAGTATGTAAATCTAAACTACCACTCCCATTTTTATGATATACATGGAGGAATGAGCTAAACAACAGCTAAACAACAGGGGATAGAAAATGTAACGCCCTCAAAATAATACATATAAACCAATCATTCTTGACATCCATAGACATAATAGAAATAAACATATATTCATTTATCAGAGTATTCATTACAAAAGTATTACATGTTGACAACAAAAGTAAATGCCCTACGGACTTATAACTTTCCAAGCCAACACTTGGTTACAAAAAGGAGAGTTCTAACTCTAAACACATTAAGCCCTTGGCTTGAATTTACATGTAACACCAAAAATAAAAAAACAACCAAAAAGAGTCTTCCAAGCTAAGACCTTGGAGGCGGCATAGCACCTGTACCTGAAAATAATGCCCCATATAGGGTGAGTCAAAGCCCAGCAGAGATATACTAAACCAAATATGATAAATAACTAAAACATTAGCATTCGACAAATGGTTAACACTTATAAACCAACTCACAACATTTCCCAACTTCAACTACAATTGCATCATATTTCATTCCACTTACCTTTAGTTATCCAATCCGATTCATAGACATGGCTCATTATCTAACCAAATAATTTAGATGAGACTACAACTCATCTTGTTAACATTTCAATGATTCCCAATTCGACATGAGACTACAACTCATATTATTCACACTTCCATTATCAACAATTTAAATGAGACTACAACACATATTATTACAACACTTCAATCATCAACATCATTCAGATGTATAAAAGGTTTCGGGACTTTCACCCTGGACACTCCGGCCAACTTAGTTATCAATGGAGTCCATTCCCTATCTCCTCCCAAACAATGGAATACATCCCTTATCTCCTCTCACACAAATATACATATGCAATGTATTTAAAAACTTTATCATATATAATGATCAATCAATACACATATTCGATATATTAATCCAACCGTCATATTCAATGACATAACTCAGTCGATTAGTTTTAGTTTTCCCTAATCAACATACAGTGACTACAACAAACAAGACTATCCTCCACCGATAGCCTAAAACAGTTATCTCTAAATAGATAATAAATTTATCAAACAGATAAATAATCGACATTTTCATAGGTGAGTGATAAATTAATCCAACCACGCCATTCAATCACATAATTTCCCAATTTCATGATTTCCAACTCAATTTCATATTTTCATATTCCCCAAATTAATTATTTAATTTCAATTAGGGATTTTCTCTCCCTTTTCTCAAATATTGCTTCCAAGGCCAGATTTCATCAATCATACACAATAACATCATTTTAGGGACCACACGTACACTTGGGACCCCAAAATAGAAAACCCCTCTTTTGTAATTTCACTTTCAAACCCTAACTTCACCCAAAAACCCCAAATACCACCATTTATACACAATGACCAATACTCATGTTAAAACTCATAGAAAGGAGTAGGTTATCCCTACCTCAAGTTTTAGAGCTCAAAGGAGAAGATGAACCAAGCAAGTGGTGAACTCCAAAGGTGGCGAAATCAACTTCTATTCGGATAGAAATGGAGGTATTGAGAAGCTTCAACACTTTAATGAAGACACAAGGGTTGGGTCTCACTAAATCAAGATCAAAATATATATATATGAGAGAGTATTCTAGAGTGAGAAGCACTCAACCTAGGGTTTTGAAATGCTTTAGAGAGAGAGAGTTGAAAAAGTGATTCAAAATGGCTTCTTCTCGGACTGAAATACACACAGTCTGCTCGAGCGTTGAACGCCCCGCTCCAGCGTCAGACACAGACTCCCGCTCCAGCGTGAAAACGGACACTCAAGCGTCAAAAGCACACTTCCAGAAGTTCTGCAGACGAAGGTCCCCACTCGAGTGTGAAAGTTGACGCTCGAGCATCTGTAGACGCGCCCTTGGGCCTCACTCTACAGTTCGGACTCAATTTTGTGTCACGGTTCTAAATCTGAACCAAAGAGTCCAAATCCGGCAAATCGTTTTGAGAAACAGATTTTTTTTTTTTAAAAGAAGTGCCAAACATGGACTGCTTTGCCAGATACAGAGTCGCCACCTAAATATTTTTTAATGGGGGAATTTAGGAAACCCTGACTCGGTGCCAAAGGCCACATGTCCGTCATCACCAAAGTTGCCTCGACTTGGGAACTTGGGTACGATTAGGGAAGGTCAGCTATGAGCACCCCCTCTCGCCCGATCCGAAGATCGGCCTCCACTAACCATGATATCCGATTTTGAAAACGTTTATGTGTTCTTATTCCAATTAATTAGCTAGAATTACTATGTGATGTGCGCAGCAAAACAAGTATAGACTAGATCGCCTAATTTGGAACAAATCATTGTATATCCGTTCGTTTGGAAATGTTTTAAGATTTGCTACTCGCAAGTAGGCTAAAACACGGATTTCAACGAGTTGTCCCAACTCAAACAATCCAACCTTCACCCACAGGCATTCAGGCAGTTATATCAACTAAGCATTTAGCCACATGGTAAGCATGTTGTCATGTTAACATTCACACTCATGCAAGATGCTAAAGCTAAATACTTACATCGTACTCCGCGCCAAAACAACGAAACTAGTTAGCAAAACATGCATGACCCTAATTCATGTTAAGTGGCTAATGCATCGCATACAAAATGCAACTAGAATAGGCTCGGCTAATCTATGTATGGCATGTGAAATGTGACAATCGATACACGTATTCAAATTGGAATTGAAGTACGATGCAGTTAGCATGATGCGCCGAGCCCGATACATGCAATACAAATGAAATGAATGCACGCATGCGAAGCATAAGAATGCTAATTGAGATATGCCCTAAATCTAACCATCGTAAGCGGTTAAATAAAAGGGAAGAAAGAAAGGGGGTTGGAAGACATGCACACACGCACGCACCCTTATTACAACATTGGCCCTCACTCGGAGGGTCCGAATAAATAATACAGTCCACCTAATTAACTGACTCACAAGCTAATTAATTATTACAACACCGAATGAATAACTAGCTACAACTAATTATTACACAACTTAATTAATTAACAAATCAATTAATTAATTAATGAAAGACAACAAACAAATAGGGAAAGCAGTAAATGATGCTGTTCCAACTCTTGTTTGATGGAGGGAGGATGCATGCTCGCTTTGATTCCTCGCCTCGGAAAGCCTTCCAATTACTGTTTGGAGGCTCTGTTTGCAGGGTGTCCTCCAGTTCTGGGTGCTGAGTCTTACCAAAACACTGCAAGGGAAGCTCCCAGTGGCCTGCCGGCCAGGAGAGGAGCACTGCCAGCCAGAGATGGCCCATTGCCGGCCATTAATGGCAGACTGCCGGCCACTGGTGTGCTGTGACACCAAACTGCAACAAAGCACAAAATAGAGGAAAGAGAGGGTCTCCCAAGGACATGTACGCACCATGGCACTCCAAATCACCTCAAAACATCGAGGGAGAGGCCGAGTCGGATCCACGACCATCAATCACGCATTCCGATGCATGATGGCCAAGGATCCAACTTGTGCAAATCAATATAGAAATGAATGCACAAATAAAGCAAATAAAGCCTAGAACTCTATCATGAATCATCAAGAGCTTCGGCGACCGAGAATTGAGACGCGTTTCATCACTTGAAGTATGAAACGTCCCTCGTTCCTCGTGCTTGGATTAACACTTAAACCAAACAATGCAACACATAAGCATGGCAAACATGCAATCAAACCAAACATGCGACAAGCATATGAACATAATGTGAGGCAACAACCTTGGACAAAATGCAATATGAACATATGAACATGCAAGGCATGTAAAGCTAAGCAAGTATGCAACAACATACTACATGTAACAAGCATGCGACAACATAGAAAAATGGGCTTACACCAAAGATGGACAACTCTCAACTAGGTCCAAATTAGTAGCCATGAGATGAAAGTGAGACAAACGAAATGCGTGCACACATGCACGCAAACCGAGGACGAACCTAAGGTATAAAATGCCACCTACTAAGGCATGGCAAGGGATGCAATGTGGCATGCAAACTCACAATTTCCAGCATTGAAACATAATGCTAAATGGTCCCGAAACATGGAAACATGGCACCCGATGCATGAAATGAGCCCCGAAACTCAAGACTAGGCACATGTAATGACTTGTAGCTATACAAAGCATGCATTATTTGCTCATGAAGCATGAAGATAGAGTCAAGGCAGTCCCAAAACATGAACTTTTTCAGTTCAAAGTGTGGCCAAAAAGTGCTAGCAAGATGGCTTAAAATGGCATGCAATTTTGACTAGCAAACATGGTTTACATGGCAAGTGTATGAAGCAAGTAAAAACTCATCAAACCAGCAAAATCAGTGAATAAAATATGCCAAAACATGCTCAAATAACCTCTGATATGCAACCATGGCATGCAAAAATGATGAGTTACTTTAGAGGGTCATACAAGGGGTTATTAAGCACATGCAAGATAGACATTTAGCATGGGATAAACAACTCTAAAAATCAAATATGGTAGTCCCAAAACTCACCAAATTGGCTCCGAAATCAGTCAACAAAGCATGCAAGATAGGGCCTCTTTGGAAGGCCAAAATGACCACCAAACAAGTCAAGGTGAGAGGGGGAGACCCCCCTCTAATTTGGGCTCTCAAAACAGCAGCAGGGCCACTAAAAATCCACTGGATTTCAGTGGCTAGGAGGCCAAACCATGGCCGATGCAAATGCTCACATGTATGGCTCAAAGCATGGAGAAATAAGGCATGCAAAGAAGGAGATGACCCCAAACAAAAATGGAACCTTAAACAAACTCAAAGAGGAGGTCAAAAAAAGACTCTTTCCAGTTCATAACAAAACTCAAAAGTGAACACAAATAGGGCTAATCTATCATGCAAAAATGGCCCTAAAAGAGAGGTTAAACACAAGGGACAGCAGATGGCCCCAAATGGAAAATAGCCCTTCAACAAAGTTGAAGAGGGGCTCAAAAAAAGGCACTTTACAGTTTACATCAAGCCACAAAAATAAACACAAGTGAGGCTAAACTAGCATGCAAAAAAAAGGCCTAAAAGAAGGATAAAGAGACAAGTGGTAGCATATGACCTCAAACAGAGGAGAGCCCTTCAACAAAGTTAAAGAAGGGATCAAAACAAGACATTTTGAAGTTTGGCTCGAAGCCCATAAGTGCTCAAAAATGAGGCTAATACATCATGCAAAAAAAGGCCTACAAAGAGGGATAAAGCATGCAAGGGTGTAGGAGGCCTCAAACAAGAAAGAGTCCTTAATCAAACATGAAGAGGAGCTCAAAATATGACCATTTACAGTTTGGGTCGGAGCCCAAAAATGCTTGCAAGTGAGGCTTATAGATGAAGCAAGAAAATGCAAGTTTAAGGGAAATAGATGCTTACCCTTGAAGAGCAGCAAACCAGGGGCTTTTGGTCCAAGATTCTGAGCTTTCAACCTTTGCAAATGGCCTCCAATGTGCTGGAATGGATGATGGAGGTGTTGTGCTATGAGATGTAGTGCAAAAGTGCAAGGAAATCCAACTCCAAAGTACAAAACACAAACAATATAGAGAGAGAGAGATAGATTTTCCTCTTCAAAATGGCTGAACCCTGTCTAAGGAAGAAGCCCCTTGCTTATATAGAAGAAAATCAAAGCAAAGCTTCTTGAACAAGCTTGGCAAGAGCTTCATCCCTCCATACACGTGTATGGAGGGCAGATAAGAGGATTCCAGCTGGCTCAAAAGATCTGCCCGGAAACCTACTGAGACAAAGGTTTCTGCCGGCCATCAGTGTTAGCAGGCAGTGGCTCATTGGTGGCCGGCACCCTATCATTGGTGGCCGGCATAGGGCCGGCATTGGCCATTCATGGCCGGCACCCTCCCATAGAAGCCAGAAGCAAAAATCAGTCATACTCCCTGTTTTGAAGAAAGCCTAATTTCTTCATCTGGATGCCTTTTCAAGTCGTTCTTGTGTCCAAAATGAAGCCCCGGAAGTCTTCTTTCCAAATTTGGTAGCCTCACCTCAAAATTCCATGTGTGATAAGAGATATCCCTCTTTTAGTGAAGGTTGCTCAGTTTCGGTCCAACCGGAATGATGCCCAACGTCCAACAACCATATCTCTCCCATCCGGACTCGGTTCGAGGAGATTCTTGAATGAAAATTGAAGCCCGGAAGTAAGCTTTCCAACGGTGGTGGCTTCATAGCTGAAATCCAAGTGTACAAATGGATAGGTCTGATTTGGCGAGGACTGCTCGTCTCTCTCTTACCGGTTCATGCCCAACTTCTTCCCCAACTGGGTTTCTTCTCTCCTCTCCTCTTTTCTTCAACTCCAAACCCCTAAACAAGGTGTTTTGAAAGATTTTTCAAAGATTTCATCTCTCTTTTATTGATTTCCACTTTGTCCTAGCTCGGTTTACCGAAAAGCGCAACGTTGGACAAAATGCGAGCCTCGAAACATCGCAGAAACTTTATTTCAAAAACGTTTCGAAAGAGAGGGTTTTAAGGTCTAAAAACCATTCAAAATAGCTTTGGTCCAAAATGGGGTGTGAAGTTGAGATTTGTCTCTCTCCTTGCCGAAGAAATTGAACCTTTGCCCTTCACACCTTTTACCATCAAGTAAACCATCAGTAACGCCCAAGTCTTAAGGGCGGTCAAAAATGGGGTGTCTACAGTTGCCCCTCTTTGACAGAACTTGTGAGTCATGAAATGATGTGAGTGAATGTCAAAGCCCAGAGACGACCCATTTTTGACGAGGCCGAAGACTTGGACAAACAAACAAAATATCGATAAATAAATGGTTGTGCCCGCAGGCTGCCTATGTATCCCTTTGCAAGGAATCAAACCAGCGTAGTTCAGGGGTAGGATGCAAATGATATGCAGGAAGACTTTGATAATTGGACTTATACGCTACGCGAAGCCGGTTTGAAAGTTGGACTTATACGCTGCGCGAAGCCGGTTTTGACAAGTAAAGTGCACAAAATAGTGTGATGCGCAAAATAGCGCGAGTGTAAACTGCACAAAACAGTGCGTTGCGCAAAATAGCGCGAATGAGATGTAATGCACAAGACAGTGTGATGGAGGTGAGCAAGATAGCGTGATGCAGTGCACTAACAAGTGTAGGTAAAGTGCGCAAGATAGCGCGATGTAAACTGCACAAAACAATGCGAAAGAGGTGCGCAAAATAGCGCGATGAATACAATGCACAAGACAGTGCGATGCGCAAAATAGCGCGACTGTAAACTGCACAAAACAATGCGAAAGAGGTGCACAAAATAGCGCGATGTGTTTTGACAATGCAAATGCACAAGACAGTGCGAAAGAGGTGCGCAAAATAGCGCGATGCGTTTAGACAACGCGAATGCACAAGACAGTGCGATGCGCTAGACAGCGCGATGCGTTAGACAACGCGAGTGCAAAACAGTGCGATACGCGATGCGCTAGACAACGCGATGCGCTAGACAATACGATGCGCTAAACAGTGCGATACGCTAAACAGCGCGATTGATTTGAAATGCACTAAACAGTGCGATACGCTAAACAGCGCGAGTGATTTGAAATGCACAAAACAGTGCGATATGCTAAACAGCGCGATTGATTTGAAACGCACTAAACAGTGCGATACGCTAAACAACGCGATTGATTTGAAATGCACAAAACAGTGCGATACGCTAAACAGCATGATTGATTTGAAATGCACAAAACAGTGCGATACGCTAAACAGCGCGATTGATTTGAAATGCACAAAACAGTGCGATACGCTAAACAGTGCGATTGATTTGAAACGCACTAAACAGCGCGATACGCTAAACAGCGCGATTGATTTGAAATGGACTAAATAGTGCGATATGCTAAACAGCGCGATTGATTTGAAATGCACTAAACAGTGCGATACGCTAAACAGCGCGATTGATTTGAAATGGACTAAACAGTGCGATATGCTAAACAGCGCGATTGATTTGAAATGCACTAAACAGTGCGATACGCTAAACAGCGCAATTGATTTGAAACGCACAAAACAGTGCGATATGCTAAACAACATGATTGATTTGAAATGCACAAAACAGTGCGATACGCTAAACAGCGCAATTGATTTGAAATGCACAAAACAATGCGATACGCTAAACAGCGCGATTGATTTGAAATGCACTAAACAGTGTGATACGCTAAACAGTGCGATTGATTTGAAATGCACTAAACAGTGCGAGTGAGATAAAAAGTGTAAGTGCACAAGATAGTGCGATACACAAAATAGCGCGATGAATGCATGCAAAATGCAATGAGATGCGCGAAATAGCGCAAATGATTTGAAATGCACTAAACAGTGCGATAAGCGGCAATGCGCAAAATAACGCGATTGAATGCGTGCAAAGTGCAATGAGATACGCAAAATAGAGCGATTGAATGCATGCAAAATACAATGAGATGCGTAAAATAGCGCGAATGAGGTGTAATGCACAAGACAGTGCGATGCAAATACAAAGTGTAAGTGCGATAAAATGCATTTTCTATGCGGAATCGAAAGCAAGCATATTCTATGTAGAAATCACAACGATGCGCGGCACGCATACAATAGAAGTGCATATGAAAGTTCACATTCTATACAATAGAGGAGCATCAAATATGTACTCTAGTGCCTCTGATTTACCTCTCGGAGGACTTGGCAAAATGCTCAGCTCAAAAGGGGACACCCTATTTATATTGGCAAGAGATGACATCTGCATGTGAAAACCACATATGTTGCTTCGACTGCCATTCTGACTTGAAGCAAGCTTACACTTGGGGTTGAGATACACTCATACTCCAGAGAAATGGCGAGGCCTGAGAAGGTGCACCTAGAACGTAGTCTCAGAATTTGCCGAAGTTGAAACACACTAAGATGCTCTAAATTGTCCCTCTTTTCTTTTGCTTTGCAGTCTGGAACCTATATAGCTTCAGATAGGTCCTTGTTCTACTGTTCTCATATGACCCGGGTTGAACCCTGCGGTTTATCAAAGAAAGAATCTTGTTTCGCACAAATGTGGAGAATGGCACAGCACTCTGAGCACAACACGATTTTATTTGAAATTGAGAGATGGGTTCTTGACCGGGGTATTGAGTCTATGACTGAACACAACAAAGACGACCCAACAACGGAAAATAAAGGCACCCAACCTAGACACATCAAGTAACACTCGAGACGACTCAAAACAAGAATCGAGACAAACAAAAAGACACGACACTCAGACGTGCACAGGGAGCCTGTTTCACCGGGTATTGTTTCCCACCCTTTCTCACTTGTGATCCTCACATCATTTGGCACTCAATCTCTAGTTTTCTGAAAAAAGCCCTTTTCTCACTTTTTCTCTCAACGCACATCTCTCTATTCTTCAATCTCTCATTTTTTCTTATCCCTCCCCTGGGTGGTTGATGGGTAGACAAGAAGTTGCGGGCTCTTGCCCCTAGCATTCTGCTAGATTCTCTTTCTTCTGCTCACAACAGTGAACTTCCCCCACAGAGGGGTTATGATGCAGCTGGATCTGCAGCAGATCTGCAATTGACATTGGTTGATGATGCTCTACTAGGGAGTTTGGACGTGATTGGATCTGTCCAGATGAGGGAATGGAATATCCTGTCCCATTCCAATTCGTGCTTCGCACTTGGCTTGATACCTCATTGCTTGGAGGATATGAGAGCTTTTAGCCCTTTTATGTTAGCTTCTGCTGTGCCCTTCTTGGCGAATATGGTGCCCTTTCCGGCAAGTACAGTGCCCTTTCTGGCAAGTGTGTTGACAACAGGGAAAAGATAGGAAGCCTGACTCAAATGTGCCCCTAGTTCATCATTTTGACCATTTTTGTTTTTTGGCTTCTACTATTAAAACAATTTTAACCAATATGAGAGTTAGATTAACACGCTTGTTCAGTTTTTTATTTGAAATCATGTAAGTCAGGCTTTGAGCACTGAAAATTTTCCTTTTTTGGGTCCATGAAAATGGTCTAGTTTTGGAAAATGAAATAATTTTCGAGAAATTAGTCAACCTTAGTAAAAATTCTCAAAAACTATTTTGCAAACGGCCAATGCTCAACAAGCACGGAACCAACTCTTGAGATGCACAACCTCGGACCCATAGCAATGGAAAATTGCCCCTTGTCTGAGGGACACTGCATGGCAACGGAGAGTTGCCTCTTGTTTAATAGCACCACGACACACTGTATGGCAACGAAAAGTTGCCCCTTGTCTGAATGGCACCGTAGCGCATTGTAGTCAGTCCTCAGAGTGACGAACACAACCAAATTCTCGGACACAGAGAAGATAAAGATGATCCAAACCATTACATGGACACAATCGAATTGGAATTGTTTTACGGCTTATGGGAATCAAGCCTTACGTAGTTCGGGTTAAGGTACACTCGGGTATTTAACCTCTCCTTTTGCGCTCTAACTTTTGCCAAGGCCACCCTTCTGGGTTTTCAACCTTGCAAGCTCTGTTTTTCTTTTCTTTTCATTTCTTTTCATTCTTTTTTCATCTTTTCTTTTTTCATTCTTTGCATTTTTTGTCCTTTTTTTTGTTCTTTCTTTTCTTTTCTTGCTCTAACTTTTGCCTGGGCCGCCCTTCTGGGTTTTCGGCCCAGCAAGCCTCTCAAGGGTAAAAGTGTAGCTTTGTCTATGTCAAATGGTCTTGAGATCCTGAAGTCATCTGAATCCAGGAGAATGGCTGTTATTTGCTGACGATGTAGGAGTCCATCCAATGGGGGGCTAAATTGCCCCCAGTGTTGTGGATAGGAGCTCAATTGTTCTTCAGCAATACTTTCTTCTTTCCTCCCTTCTGGGATTTGGCATTCTTGCCGATCTTCATCTTTGACTCTTCGAGCACATTTGAAATTCCTTTGCCCCTAGTTTGAGGAGTGTTCCTGATCTAGCTTTGCAAGCTTCTTTTGATCACATCTGATATTCTTGCCACTAGTTCATGGGCTGCTTCTGATCTGGCCACACAGGTCTCACATTGTAGTCGACCATTGAACATTCTGAATTGGGGTTCAAGGTTTTTGAGAACGGAGGGATTGAATCTTGAGGCTGAGAGCGATCCTAAGCTGCACAATCTCAAGAGCGATTCCACACAGGTCTTCGCAGGACCGCGCAAAACATTTTTTGAAATCTTTTAAGAAAGTGACAAAACGCTCACGCTGAAGACAGTGTAGAACCAATCTGGATCAAGCCAGGACCCTTCCCAGTACTCATATTAACAAACATGATTTCAATCATTAAGGGCTTAGCATGCCTTTCTTTCTCTCAAATGATCAAATTTTTGCAAAACCCGAGGAATTCCTTCCTCTTCGTTTTCACCGCAGTGTTCAAAAAGTTTTGAAAAATTTAGGTCAATACAATGATTTTGGGGTGCAGAAGAGTAGGCGAAAAGTACTGCCGTTTCATTCAAACTTTCTCGCACAACTGGCACAAGGCAGAAGCAAGCACAAAAGCATGAAAAACCACTGCTGTTTCATTCATAACTGTTGGTGTAACTAGCTCCATGGCGGAAACATACTCAATAGAAAGCGAAAAGACAGACACAAAACAAAATAGTGATGCCCGAGGTAACACCCCCGGAATCACCTGACTCTAACAAAACAGGACTGACTCGATACAACGAGACAGACTCGAAACAAAAAGACTAACTCAAAACAAAGAGACAGACTCAAAACAACACAACAAAACTGACCTCAATACCCAAGTCAGAAACTAGCATTTGCAAATGCTCAAAACAGTGTGTGCCGTACGCCATATCTGGAGTAAATCGAGCGCCACCCGTAGCTGGTTCATCCCCCGATCACATATTCACATTATCCCCCAAGTTCACTGACCCGGTGCCAATAGACTTTGCAGGACCCGGCGCGACGATGATTCTATTGTCAATCAGGTCTTGTATTTCATGGCGGAGACGGTAACAACTATCAGTGCCATGATCGGTTTGTTGATGGAAGGTGCAGTTCTTGGCCGGATCATGGGAGGGAGGAAGTTTATTTGGCAATGGCCACAGCTCTAGGGGTTTCAGATCCCCCTTTCTGATCAGGACCCTTAAGGCTGCTGATAGTGACATGTATAGTGGGGTGAACACCCTCTGGCCCCGAGGTGGGTGTTTTGAGGTTTGGGGAGTTTTGCTGGATGCACCAGCAAAGGGATTGACAGGTGCTGGCTGGGTTTGCTGATCTCTTCTGAGAACGGGACTAGAGCTAAAAGGAACATTCTTGGTACAAAGGCCTTTTTCCCGGCTTGCCCCTTGATTCAAACTGCCCCTAATTTGAGTGGCCAAAACATCATCCACAGTTTTTGCAACAACTGCATGGACTTGCTCTTTGTTCAGTCCCTCAGCTTTCAAAGCCTCAGCAGCCAACTGAAGATGTTCATGGGGACTAATGCTTGCCCCTGCCTTGTTCTTATCACTAGCCTCCACTTTGCTAAGAGATTGGCCTTCCCCCAATGCAGCCCGTCCCAAGGTTAGGGAGCCTTTTGACATGAACTCCCTGTATGTGATGCGGTTAATGACGGGGCCAAAACTCCAAAGACCAGATCTGCCACAGTTCTCTGAAGATCTTCGATCATCCTCATCAGCTCAGAAGTAGTGGGTTCATGGGTTTGAGATGATTGGGGTTCAGATGCACCCATCATGCATAAGTCCAGGCTTTCTGGGATAAACACCTCTGGTTTGGGTAAATGGGTTGGGATGATGTACACGCTGGGGTCGTAACGGACGGCCAGTGTGTGGATTAGATTGAGATGTGGATGAGGTATTTGGTCATTGGGGTCTGAAGGAGGAGCTATCGTCCGGTTGTCAATGAGATTTTGGATCTCATGACGAAGGCGGTAGCAACGGTCGGTGCCATGACCGCACCGCTGATGGTACACACAGTACTTTGAGGGGTTATGTCTGGCTGGGAGTGGGTCAGGCAGAGGTTGAGGATCGAGGGGTTTGAGATACCCTCTTTTCATCAAGACTTTTAGTGCACTAGTCAGGCTCATATGGAGGGGGGTGAAAGTTCTGCCTTGAGCTCGGGCTGGGCCGGCGGTTTGTAGGCTTGGATTGGCAAAAGGGTCGGCTGTGGCGACTGTATTGATTTCGGTGGGTTTGGGAATAGTGCTACTACCAGCATTGGTACTCCCTGACATCACCTTTTTTGTCGGTTCACTTGTTCTGGGAATGATCCCACTATTGAACGCATTCTCGATCTGAACCCCCAGTTCATGCAAACTTCTGAAAGTGAATAACGGAGCGACTATCAACTTCTGCAACATATCATGCTCGAGGTTTCGCACCATCATCTGCACTTGATCCCTCTCAGAAGGGCGACGATCTATCATCTGTGCTGCCTTTTGCTCTCCACCTTGCAACAAATTCCACAAAAGGCTCTGTAGGATTCTGGTGGGTAGCTTCGAGCTCTTGGGTGGTCATTTCAACTTGGGTATTGTAAGAATACTGATCAACAAAGGCCTCAGCCAATCCTTCCCAGTCTTGCTTCACTTTGTCTTCCAACTTAGCGTACCAAGCGGCCGTTACACCCGACAGGGTTCTTCCATACAGAGAGAGTTTCTGTGGCTTAGTCAGACCCATCGGCTTCAGGACATCCAAGAAAAGCCGGATATGTACCATAGGATCTCCAGACCCGTCGAAACGGTCAATATGTGGCATTTTGAATCTATTTGGGAGCCGTACAGCAGCCTCGGTGTGCCCATCCTCAATGTCGGGAATGGAGTTAAGGCCTTGTGCCTTCTTGAATTGCTTCTCAAGGTTCGCAATTTTCACCGCGGTTGGATCAAGCTCATTAACATCAAGGGGGTAAGGCCTCTCATTAGGCTGGACCAGGGGTCTGAGCACCTGAGCTTGAGTCAACCTTTCTCGAGGATTCGGACACTGCAAATCTTCAACTCGCGGGAGTGGGTCAAAGTTCGGCTGGGGTCCTAAAGCTGGATGTGAGGCAGATGCCCCAGATGGGCGCTGCGTTTCAATACTGGTCTCAGCCTGCATGCCAGTTCCCTGATTTAACGCTGCTGTCACCGCCACAAATTCTTCCGAACCCTGTGCCATCACGGCCTGCTGATGATGTGACTGGTGACTGTCGGATTAGATGAACCGGTGAGCCCTAACTGGACTTTCTTTACCTTGCCTCAGCGAAAGAACACTGGTTGCCCTCGAATTGAATCTCTGACCTAACAAAGTCTGTCAGCACTAGTCCAATTTACCCGGGGGATAACGGAGCCTTCTGAAGCTATGGTTCCAGGACTACCCCCTAGCAAAAGAGAAAACAGACAGCATCTCAGCTCAATTTCACCAAAACAGATACGAGCAAAGCTGAACGACTATATTCAATACTGATCACTGTTCCCTAAATAGCTGTCCCAAAACTGATACCCTTGGGTAAAACTGATTCCCAAATACTAATGCTGATGCCCACAGGCCTGATACTCAAGCTTCCAAACTGATATGCGCATTTCCTGTAGAGATACACTCTAAAAGCACATAGCAAGTAAATGAGAGCCAAAACACCCCTATGTTGGGTAGGCTTTCCCTGTCCTATTTTGTTAGGAGCTAGGGTTTCACTACGCACGCAGCGGTTTCAAACAACCTAACATCGGGTAAGCAACCTGTCCTAGCTTGGAATGGTCACTATGGATTCTGAATATGCACTAGGTAGAATGGTCAAAAAGGGTGCCCCGGTAAAACCGGGGTTTGTGTTCCCATACTGTCAGAGCCCATAACCGGTCAGCCTTATGGTCATGCCTTGACAAGACAAGCCTCCGGCAAACCGTTCAGGAATGGCAGATGGCAAACACGGTGTCCTAGGCGCACCAATGCACATGCAATGCAAAGAGACACATAAATGAAATCAAAACAGGATATCACGAGTTCGAGTCAAGTTCTCTAAATCCCCAGCAGAGTTGCCAGAAACTGTAGACGCGCCGTTGGGCCTCACTCTACAGTTCAGACTTGATTTTGTGTCACGGTTCTAAATCTGAACCAAAGAGTCCAAATCTGGCAAATCGTTTTGAGAAATAGATTTTTTTTGAAAGAAGTGCCAAACATGGACTGCTTTGCCAGATACAGAGTCGCCACCTAAATATTTTTAATGGGAGAATTTAGGAAACCCTGACTCGGTGCCAAAGGCCACATGTCCGTCATCACCAAAGTTGCCTCGGCTCGGGAACTTGGGTACGATTGGGGAAGGTCAGCTATGAGCACCCCCTCTCGCCCGATCCGAAGATCGGCCTCTACTAACCATGATATCCGATTTTGAAAACGTTTATGTGTTCTTATTCCAATTAATTAGCTAGAATTACTATGTGATGCGCGCAGCAAAACAAGTATAGACTAGATCGCCTAATTTGGAACAAAGCATTGCATATCCGTTCGTTTGGAAATGTTTTAAGATTTGCTACTCGCAAGTAGGCTAAAACACGGATTTCAACGAGTTGTCCCAACTCAAACAATCCAACCTTCACCCACAGACATTAAGGCAGTTATATCAACTAAGTATTTAGCCACATGATAAGCATGCTGTCATGTTAACATTCACACTCATGCGAGATGCTAAAGCATAAATACTTACCTCGTACTCCGCGCCAAAACAATGAAACTAGTTAGCAAAACATGCATGACCCTAATTCATGTTAAGTGGCTAATGCATCGCATACAAAATGCATCTAGAATAGGCTCGGCTAATCTATGTATGGCATGTGAAATGTGACAATTGATACACGTATTCAAATTGGAATTGAAGTACGATGCAGTTAGCATGATGCGCCGAGCCCGATACATGCAATACAAATGAAATAAATGCACGCATGCGAAGCATAAGAATGCTAATTGAGATATGCCCTAAATCTAACCATCGTAAGTGGTTAAATAAAAGGGAAGAAAGAAAGGGGGTTGGAAGACATGCACACACGCACGCACCCTTATTACAACATTGGCCCTCACTCGGAGGGTCCGAATAAATAATACAGCCCACCTAATTAACTAACTCACAAGCTAATTAATTAATTACAACACCGAATGAATAACTAGCTACAACTAATTATTACACAACTTAATTAATTAACGAATCAATTAACTAATTAATGAAAGACAACAAACAAATAGGGAAAACAGTAAATAATGCTGTTCCAACTCTTGTTTGATGGAGGGAGGATGCATGCTCGCTTTGATTCCTCGCCTCGGAAAGCCTTCCAATTGCTCTTTGGAGGCTCTGTTTGCAGGGTGTCCTCCAGTTCTGGGTGCTGAGTCTTACCAAAACACTGCAGGGGAAGCTCCCAGTGGCCTGCCGGCCAGAGATGGCCCATTGCCGGCCATCAATGGCAGGCTGCCGGCCACTGGTGTGCTGTGACACCAAACAGCAACAAAGCACAAAATAGAGGAAAGAGGGTCTCCCAAGGACATGTACGCACCATGGCACTCCAAATCACCTCAAAACATCGAGGGAGAGGCCGAGTCGGATCCACGACCATCAATCACGCATTCCGATGCATAATGGCCAAGGATCCAACTTGTGCAAATCAATATAGAAATGAATGCACAAATAAAGCAAATAAAGCCTAGAACTCTATCATGAATCATCAAGAGCTTCAGCGACCGAGAATTGAGACGCGTTTCATCACTTGAAGTATGAAACGTCCCTCGTTCCTCGTGCTTGGATTAACACTTAAACCGAACAATGCAACACATAAGCATGGCAAACATGCAACATGACCTAAGTATGCAAACATGTAATCAAACCAAACATGCGACAAGCATATGAACATAATGTGAGGCAACAACCTTGGACAAAATGCAATATGAACATATGAACATGCAAGGCATGTAAAGCTAAGCAAGTATGCAACAACATACTACATGTAACAAGCATGCGACAACATGGCAAAATGGGCTTACACCAAAGATGGACAACTCTCAACTAGGTCCAAATTAGTAGCCATGAGATGAAAGTGAGACAATCGAAATGCGTGCACACATGCACGCAAACCGAGGACCGAACCTAAGGCATAAAATGCCACTCTACCATGGCATGGCAAGGGATGCAATGTGGCATGCAAACTCACAAATTCCAGCATTGAAACATAATGCTAAATTGTCCCGAAACATGGAAACATGGCACCCGATGCATGAAATGAGCCCTGAAACTCAAGACTAGGCAGATGTAATGACTTGTAGCTATACAAAGCATGCATTATTTGATCATGAAGCATGAAGACAGAGTCAAGGCAGTCCCAAAACATGAACTTTTTCAGTTCAAGTGTGGCAAAAAAGTGCTAGCAAGATGGCTTAAAATGGCATGCAATTTTGACTAGCAAACATGGTTTACATGGCAAGTGTTATGAAGCAGGTAAGAACTCATCAAACCAGCAAAATTAGTAAATAAAATATGCCAAAACATGCTCAAATAACCTCTGATATGCAACCATGGCATGCAAAATGATGAGTTACTTTAGAGGCCATACAAGGGGTTATTAAGCACATGTAAGATAGACATTTAGCATGGCATAAACAACTCTGAAAATCAAATATGGTAGTCCCAAAACTCACCAAATTGGCTCCGAAATCAGTCAACAAAGCATGCAAGATAGGGCCTCTTTGGAAGGCCAAAATGACCACCAAACAAGTCAAGGTGAGAGGGGGAGACCCCCCTCTAATTTGGGCTCTCAAAATAGCAACAAGGCCACTGAAAATCCACTGGATTTCAGTGGCTAGGAGGCCAAACCATGGCCGATGCAAATGCTCACATGTATGGCTCAAAGCATGGAGAAATAAGGCATGCAAAGAAGGAGATGACCCCAAACAAAAATGGAAAACAAACTCAAAAGGAGAGGTCAAAACAAGACTCTTTCCAGTTCATAACAAAACTCAAAAGTGAACACAAATAGGGCTAATCTATCATGCAAAAATGGCCCTAAAAGAGAGGTTAAACACAAGGGACAGCAGCTGGCCCCAAATGGCAAAGAGCCCTTCAACAAAGTTGAACAGGGGCTCAAAAAAAGGCACTTTACAGTTTACATCAAGCCACGAAAATAAATATAAGTGAGGCTAAACTAGCATGCAAGAAAAAGGCCTAAAAGAGGGATAAAGAGACAAGTGGTAGAATATGACCTCAAACAGAGGAGAGCCCTTCAACAAAGTTGAAGATGGGCTCAAAACAAGACATTTTGAAGTTTGGCTCGAAGCCCATAAGTGCTCAAAAATGAGGCTAATACATCATGCAAAAAAAGGCCTACAAAGAGGGATAAAGCATGCAAGGGTGTAGGAGGCCTCAAACAAGAAAGAGTCCTTAGTCAAACATGAAGAGGAGCTCAAAATATGACTATTTACAGTTTGGGTCGGAGCCCAAAAATGCTTGCAAGTGAGGCTTATAGATGAAGCAAGAAAATGCAAGTTTAAGGGAAATAGATGCTTACCCTTGAAGAGCAGCAACCAGGGGCTTTTGGTCCACGATTCGAGCTTTCAACCTTTGCAAATGGCCTCCAATGTGCTGGAATGGATGATGGAGGTGTTGTGCTATGAGTGTAGTGCAAAAGTGCATGAAATCCAACTCCAAAGTACAAAACACAACAATATAGAGAAGAGAGAGATAGATTTCCTCTTCAAAATGGCTGAACCCTGTCTAAGGGAAGAAGCCCCTTGCTTATATAGAAGAAAATCAAAGCAAAGCTTCTTGAACAAGCTTGGCAAGAGCTTCATCCCTCCACACACGTGTATGGAGGGCAGATAAGAGGATTCCAGCTGGCTCAAAAGATCTGCCCGGAAACCTGCTGAGACAAAGGTTTCTGCCGGCCATCAGTGTTAGCAGGTAATGGCTCATTGGTGGCCGGCATAGGGCTGGCATTGGCCATTCATGGCCGGCACCCTCCCATAGAAGCCAGAAGCAAAAATCAGTCATAGTCCCTGTTTTGAAGAAAGCCTAATTCCTTTCATCTGTGCTTTTCAGGTCGTTCTTGTGTCCAAAATGAAGCCCCGGAAGTCTTCTTCCAAATTTGGCAGCCTCACCTCAAAATTCCATGTGTGCTAAGAGATATCCCGTCTTTTAGTGAAGGTTGCTCAGTTTCGGTCCAACCGGAATGATGCCCAATTCTTCAACAACCATATCTCTCCCATCGGACTCGGTTCGAGGAGATTCTTGAATGAAAATTCAAGCCCGGAAGTAAGCTTTGCCAACGGGTGGCGTCATAGCTGAAATCCAAGTGTACAAATGGATAGGCCTGATTTGGCGAGGACTGCTCGTCTCTCTCTTACCGTTCATGCCCAACTCCTTCCCCAACTGGTTTCTTCTCTCCTCTCCTCTTTTCTTCAACTCCAAACCCTAAACAAGGTGTTTTGAAAGATTTTTCAAAGATTTCATGTCTCTTTCATTGATTTCCACTTTGTCCTTGCTCGGTTTACCGAAAAGCGCAACGTTGACAAAATGCGAGCCTCGGAACATCGCAGAAACTTATATTTCAAAATGTTTCAAAAGAGAGGGTTTTAAGGTCTAAAAACCATTCAAAATAGCTTTGGTCCAAAATGGGGTGTGAAGTTGAGATTTGTCTCTCTCCTTGCCAAAGAAATTGAACCTTTGCCCTGCACACCTTTTACCACCAAGTAAACCATCAGTAACGCCCAAGTCTTAAGGGCGGTCAAAAATGGGGTGTCTACAGTATCCGATGACCTACAGGAAAAATACTGAAGGTTGAAGAATCCCGCTCGAGCGTCAGACTGCCCTGCTCGACGGAGGAGCAAATGCAAAGGGCCCGCTCGAGCTGAAGCCCTTCGGCGGGAGGCCAAAATCTGGCATTAACTAGTGTTTCTAAACACAACCAACCTGTTACAAACTTGCCCAACACAACCCAAAACTCAAATACAAGTAGTTAAAGGACGGAAATGAGAGTAAGACAACAACACACATCCACGGAACCGAGTCCAGAATACAATAAATAATGTATGGGAAACTGGGATCGCTATAACCTCCCCCCTTAAAGAATTTCGTCCCCGAAATTAGATAAATAATTTTCAAATTTTTGATTCTTCAATTCTTAACATGATCACAATACAATATTCAGCATTTGGACCCACTACCGGTCATTCCATCTCTTTTCAAGAGGCAACTTGCAACATAACTTTCAACATGCATTCCCTTGAATTTCAACAAGTTTCAATATACATGCTTCACAATCCCATAACATATTCAATGTTAATGATATATTTGCATCTCTACAACATATTCAACATATACAATGTTAAGTTTAAACTTCCATTTCAAGGCATATTCAACCATTACAATATTTCCAAAAGCCAAAACATATACAATGTTTTTAGATTTCATCAAGAAATGAAATTCCCAATACATGGTTAAACATTAACAAACAAGTTTGGGTATTTCCCACGGGCCTCCAACTCACGTTCCCAAGTGGCTTCCTCCACTCTGTGATATTTCCACAAGACCTTCACCAAGGGTATCGTCTTGCCTCGCAAAACTTGGTCCCGCCTATCCAAGACCCGCACCGGTCTCTCCTCATATAAGGTATCCTCATCTACCTCTAAGTCGGACCAATCTAACACGTGCGACAGATCTGGCTCGTACTTCCAAAGCATACTAACATGAAACACGTTATGCACCCCGGACAACTGCGGCGGTAATGCTAAATGGTAGGCAACCTCTCCAATCCACTCAAGGATCTCAAAAGGGCCAATAAACCGAGAGGACAATTTCCCACTCTTCCTAAACCTCATCAGACCTCGCCTAAGTGATATCTTCAGAAAGACGTGATCACCCACCTCAAATGCCAAAGGCCTCCTCCCACGATCGGCATAGCTCTTTTGGCGACTCTAGGCTATAACAAGCCTCTTACGGATAAGTTCAATTTTCTCCGTCATTTCCCGCACCAACTCCGGGCCCAATAAAGGTCCATCACCCACCTCGGCCCAACAAACTAGAGATCTACACGGTCAGCCATACAAAGCCTCAAATGATGTCATGCCAATGCTCGATTGGAAACTATTGTTGTAGGCAAATTCCACTAAGGGTAGGTGCCTCTTCCATGACCCACTGAAGTCAAGGACACAGCCTCGAAGCATATCCTCAAGGATCTGAATAGTATGCTCGGACTGCCCGTCAGTCTGAGGATGGTAGACACGCCTGAACATCCCGGTCCCGGGGCTCCATGCGCAAAAAAGGGCGCGAAATCCCGTTTTGTTCATTTGGGCTTACTACTACAGTTCGGACTCAATGTCACGATTCTGAATCTGATCTCGCAAAGTGCAACGCAAGACCGATAAATCACCAAAGAGTCCAAATTCGGCAAATCATTTTGGAAAACTGATTTTTGTAAAAGAAAGTGCCAACGTGGACTGTTTTGCCAGATACAGAAGTTGCCACCTAAATTTTTATTGGGGAAATTTAGGAAACCCTGACTCGTGCCTAAGGCCACGTGTCCGTCATCACAAAGTTGCCTCAGCTCTGGGAACTTGGGTACGATTGGGAAGTCATTCAATGAGCACCCCCGCTCGCCCGATCAAGATCGACCACTACTAGCATGATATCTTGTTGAAACACATGTGTTCTTATTCCGGTTATTAAACCTAGAATTACTATGTGATGCACACATCATACAAGTATAGACTAGATCGGCCTAATTTGGAACAAAGCATTGTGTAGACGTCCCCGAACGCCCCGGGAGGGTTAGTCCTCTTCTGTTCATATTGGGTTCACTACAATTCGGACTCAAAATTGTCACGGTTCTTAATCTGACCAAAGAGTCCAACTCTGGCAAATCGTTTTGAAGAAAAACAGATTTTTGAAAAGTAGTGCCAAACATGGACTGCTTTGCCAGATTACAGAGTCGCCACCTAAATATTTTAAAATGGGAAATTAGGAAACCCTGACTCGGTGCCGAAGGCCACGTGTCCGTCATCACCAAATGTCTTGGCTCGGGAGCTTGGGTACGATCGGGAAGGTCAGCTATGAGCACCCCCTTTCGCCCGGTCCTGAAGACCGGCCTCTACTAACCGTGATATCTGATTTTGAACATATACATGCTCTTCTTATACCGGTTATAGCCTAGATTTACTACGTGATGCGGCACAGCAAAACAAGTATAGACTAGATTGCCTAATTCGGAAATAATCATTGCATATCCGTTTTGTATCGAAAAACGTGTTGGTTTTTGCTACTCGAAAAGTAGGCTAAAATACGGATTTCAATGAGTTGTTCCAACTCATGCAATCCAACCTCCACCCACAGGCATTCAAGCAATTTATCACGTAAGCATTTAGCCGCATAGCAAGCATACTGTCATGGCAAACGTTCACACGCATGCGACATGCTAAAGCATAAAAACTTACATCGTGCTTCGTGCCCAAAACAAGAGACTGTTAGCAAAACATGCATGACCTAGTTCATGTTAAGTGGCTAATGCAACACAGACATAGATGCAATCTAGAGTAGGCTCGGTTAACCCTAAACATGGCATATGAAATGCGCGAGTAGCACGTATTCAATTTGGAAATCGAAAGTACGATGCAGTTTGTATGATGTACCGAGCCCGGTGCATGTAAACAAATGCATGAATGCACGCATGCATTGCATAAGGTATGCAAATTTAAATGTGCCCTAATCTACCATCGTAAGCAGTAAATAAAAGGGAAGAAAGAAGTGGGGATTGGAAGACATACACCCACTCACACACACTTATTACAATTATGCCCTCGCTCGGAGGACCAAAAGAATATACAATTAATTAACTACGCAAGCTAATTAAAATATTACAATTTCACTAAATTAATCAAATAAATTAATTAATCTAATTAAAGCAGTAAACCGCCTCGGGATGAGGACCGGATGCAACACACGCTCGGGACTGGCTCGCAACCGCACTGCCATGCACGGATTGCCTCTGTTTCCTCTGCTCTCCTCTTCAGAAAATTGCCAAAGTCCCAGAAGTACCTCTCAGGGAACTGGGGAGTACCACCGGCTGGGGTAGAGCACCACCGGCTGAAAGAGGAGGCCACCGGCACAAAATAAATCCATCGGCTGCCAAATGACTGCCGATCGGCACTAAACAGTGCCGGTCGGCACAAAATGCCTGCAGAACCTGCAACTCACAGCAGCAGAGGACAAAACTATGCATGGCAATGTGATTCAAGATATTTATGCACTATACACACCCCTTATCATGTTTTTGACTCAAGGGGGCGTGTGCCTCGATTCCCGGACCACCAATCACGCATTTCTATGCATGATGGCCCAAAGAACCAAGGATGCAACTTCACTTTCAAATGCATGCAAACCAAGTAAACATGAAAGGGCGCCAAACCTCTATCATTTTCATCTCAAGAGGCCAAGCATGCATGCTTATGCAATGCAACTCTAACCATGTTATCTAGCATGCAACATGAACAATGCAAGCAAGCTAAACATGTTAGGGATACAACCTAAGCAAAGAGGCATATAAACCAAGCAATGGAGTGGACTAAAACATGAATTAGGCTACTCCTAATTGGCCTAAAATCAGTGGCCAAAGTGCCTAGAAATGGAGACTAAACACACACACACACATGCAAGTGTTATGGTCCAAACCCAAGGCATAAACACGGCAACCCCCAAGCACACTTGGAGATACCAAACAAGGGCAATGAGCACACATTGTAAAGCTCTGAAAATCATGCAAAACATGATGCCAAATCATGCAACAAAACAAGCCAAACAAAGCATGCAAATGGTCTAAGGTTCAAAGCAAATCAATGAGGCTTTGAACCACACTTAGCACAACCACACATGGCAATACTTAACCAATTAAAAACAGAGTTTTAACATGTAAAACTAAGTCTAAAGGACCACCTAGATGGCATCTAGATGACATGAAACCAAAGGCATGTATTAAAGCCAAAACATGGAGCATTTAACACATACTCTTAAAGCATTAAAGAGGCATGCTAAGCAATCAAACAAACATGTATGAAGGACTGAAATAGCATGCAAAATGGTTCCAAACCGTCAAAAATGAAGCAAGCAAGCATGCTACACACTCATGCTCTTAAGGCCAACAAGCCCAATGCAAAGAGGCTATATTAAACATGCTATGGTTGGCTCAAACAACATGAGACAGACCTAAAACATGGAAATATGAGCACAAAATCTTCACAAATGCAAGCCTAAAACATGCTAGAAGCTAAGGCATACAACCTAGGCATGTTAGAGGATCAAAAGGCATTACAAGGCAACTATGCTAAGCATGCATAGGGGACCAAAACCAACTTAGAATCAAGTTAAATCATGGCATAATAAGCATGAAATGCAGCCAAGACATGCTCAAAACACAACCAAACATGGTGCTCCTTTGGAGGCCAACGGGCCATACAGGCGTTTCATGGCACCGTTGAATGTTCTGAACGGATTCCGGTTCGCAACAGATAAATCGAATCTTGAGGCCGAGAGCGATCCTGGGCTACACAATCTCAAGAGCGATTCCACACAAGTCTTCGCGAGACTGCACAAAATATTTTGTTTTTTGAAAGTTTTTAAGAAAGCGACAAATCGCTCGCTATAGCGACCTCGGTCTTTTTCCCATTTGATTATTGTATCCGGACTTACGTTCCGTGGATTCCGCTGTTATATTTGTTGTTGTTGTCCTTTAATTCCTTATTCTTGGGTTATAGGATGTTTTAGCAGGTTGGTTGCAGATTGGTTGGGTTTAGAAATCAAGTCTGCATGTTCAGTTTTTGGCTTGGTCGCTCGAGCGAGCTTCTCTTCGCTCGAGCGAGGTCTTCGTTTTTGGTTCTTCGCTCGAGCGAGCTTTCCTTGGCTCAAGCGAGCGATTACGTCTAGTACTTAGACCTGAGAGATGTGTTTCTTGGCTCGAGCGAGCATTTCTTCGCTCGAGCGAGTGAGGTGTATGTTTTCGAGTTCGTCGCTCGAGCGAACATTTCGTCGCTCGAGCGAGCTTCTGGGTTGCAGACCTGAAGCAAGCATCGAGTTTTTTGGCTCGAGCGAGCTTTTCTTCGCTCGAGCGTGATTATGTGTCTTCGTCGCTCGAGCGACCATGTCTTCGCTCGAGCGAGCCTGTCCAGTTTAATACACAGCAACAGTTTTAAAACGTTTTTTTATAACTTTTTGATCCAGAAACCCTAGTTACGAGTTTTCTGTCTCCCAACTCACCTTCTCTCCTAGGTTTGATCTAGTTAGGGTGTGTTTTTACCCTAGTTGGTTTACAAATAAGATAGAGGAGAGTGAGGGCTTCCATTTAATCTGAACGGTTGTTGATTTGGAGCACTTTGGAGTTTGGGCTATCATCTCCGTCTTCTTCTTTTTGGGTTCTTGCTTCGAGGTAGGGATTTCCTACTCCATTTATACGCTTTAATCCTAAGTGTTGGTATTTTGGTATGTGGGGGTAGTTTGGTAATTTTGGGAGAAACCTTAGGGTTTTGGCTTAGATTAATTTGTATAATTAATTGAAGGGAAAAATGTGGAATTGGTTTTAATTCATGAAGTTGGGGAAATTATGAGATTAATGATATAGTTGGGTAGTTTAAACACTTACCTATGAGAATGTTGATTTTACATTCATTGTTGTATTTATTTCTTGTTTAGAAATAACTGTTTTGGGCTATCGGTGGAGGATAGTCGTGATTGTTGTAGACCTTGCATGTGGCTTAGGTATAACTGGAATTAAGTCACTTATGTTGACTGCTGAATTAATACAAACATTACTTGTATTGATTATGTGTTGTATATGGCAATTGTGTGTTTCATTGCATATGCATGTTGTTTGGAGAAGATAGGGGATGAACTCCACGGTTTAGGGAAGATAGGGGATGTACCTCTAAACCGGATTTGTTGGGAGGAGATAGGGGATGGACTCCAGTAGCATCACTCATATGTGTGCTTATTGATAATAGCAATATTGCTATTTGTTGTTGATATGATACATCATTATAATGTGTATCAGTTGGAAGTATGGAAGTGTTGTGGTTTGAGCTTTAGTCTCATTTATTTTTGTGACATCTGGATTACTATTATAGTCGGCCAGGTTCTGAGCCATAATGATATAATTGGAAAGTTGAATAAATATTGGAAAGTGAAAGGTGTCATAGACAATATGTCATAGACAATGTAGACATTCGTGTCATGAAATTGGAAATTGATTATCTTGTGTTAACCATGTATCGAATGCTAATGCTTTAGTTAATTCTTATGCTTGGTTTAGTATTTTTCTACTGGGCTGTGGCTCACCCTATATGGGAACTTCATTTTCAGGTTCAGGTGGTTCACTACCTCCAAGGACTTAGCTTGTGAGGATTTGGACTCGAAGACTTGCTTTATTTTATTTGTTTTATTTGAACAACTTGTAAACTTTCAAGCCTAGGGCTTTATTTGTTTTTGAGTTAGAACTCATGGAATTGTGTCCAAGTGTTGGCTTGGCAAGGTGTAAGCCCATAGGGCATTTATTATGATGTTTTTATTTCATGGTACTCTGATAAATGGAATAAGATACTTTATTTCCTTATAATTCCGCATGTTAATATTATGTATTATGGGTTTATTTTTGAGGGCGTTACACTCGCGCTGAAGATAGTGGGACAGTCTGGATCAGGCCAGGGTCCTTCTCAGTACTCACGCCGAACAAGCATGATTTCATTCATAAAAGCTTAGCAGGCCTCTCATTTTTCTCAAAATGATCAAAATTTTACAAAACCCGAGGAATTACTTCCTCTTCGTTTTTATCACCCAGTGTTTCGAAAAAGGGTTTTGAAAGCTTAGGTTCATACAACGATGTTAAGGCACAAGAGAGCAGGCGGTATTACTGTCGTTCCATTCACACCCTTTTGGCACGCTAATCAATAGCAACAAATAGGCCATATAGCCACGGCTGTTTCATTCAGATCTGTGGCAAACTGGCTCCTGACAGAAACAGACTCAAAAAGCAAAAACACTGTTTATAAGAAAAACGGGTTTGAGGCAACAACCCCGAAATCACCTGGTATCTATACAAGAGGGATGACTCATTACAATAGACAGACCTTAAGCAAAAGGATGCTCAAAACAATGAGACAGGCTCAAGACAAAAAGAAGACTGACTCGACACCCAAGTCAAATTTACAGAAATTAATTAGCAGGTGCCCAAAAATGCGTGCAAACGCACATCCAAAAATCGCCAAGCTTGCCACAGGCGGTTCACCTTCTGATTACATACTCGCAGTATCTGTGTCCTCAAAATCCAAAACTGAGTGGTGACGGACTTGCTGAGTGGGAGGAGGATAACCTCGTTGTCAATCAGATCCTGCACCTCTGACGGAGGCGAAAACAATTGTCGAGTGCATGGCCTGTCTGCTGGTGGTACGCACAGTACGAGAGCATCATGTGGGCAGGGAGATTCTTCGGAGGGGTCGGGCTCCAGGGGTTTAAGGTGCCCCTTGGCCAAATCAATGCCCTGGACAGAGGCATTAGAGAGTGAAAGACCTGGCCCTCGGGGCTGTACTTTGGAGCATTCTTGCTAGATGCACTAGCGAAGGATCGGCGGGGCGGCTTGGATTTCTGATCCTTCCCGATACAGGGTTGGGAGGGGGGAGAACTGTTTGGCATGACGGGGCCTATCCCGATTCTCTGATTGACTGGAACTGCCCTCAGACGGAGTGGGGAAAGCACCTCCACAGCTTTTGACAAACTGCGGATATTGTTGCTTGTTATTCCCTCGCTTTCAAAGCCTCTACTGCCCACAGCAGTTGTTCGATAGGGTCGGCATCTGCTTCATTTCCTTTTCTTGGCCTCGGCCTGATTTAGAATTTGGTTTGATGCGTCTTGCCATAGCTGGAGGCCATCTCCGGTTGGCTGAGTTCAATTACAATTCGCCCCAACAACGGGGTTCCTGGGGTACAAAGCCTCCGACATATGGTGCGGCTGGCGGCGAAACTGACATCCCATAGGCGAGATCCGTCACGGATCTTTGAAGATCACCTATCATCCCCATAGTTCAAATGTAGTGGGCTCCGAGCCTGATATAGCTGGGGGCCCAAACTGGGGTGCGCGGCCGGCGATCTGGGCGGATGCGGCATGTCAACGGTAGTTCATCTGTAGGGTGATTCCTTGATCCAACGCGGCCGTCATGACCACGTTCTTCTGAATTCTGCGTCATGCTAGTCCTGCCCAGCAAGGAGAAGACACTAACTGTTCTGGATTAGCTTTCTGAATCTTGAACTGAAAGGAAAACAAGCAGTATTTCAGCCCCGACAGATCAACACGGATGTAGCCGGACAACTGTACTCTACTACTGATCACTGTTCCCAGAATACTGTTCAAAGCAAACTGATACCCGCAGACAAACTGATTCTCAACAACACTGATACTTGGTGCCCTCAGGCCGGATACTCCAAACTTGCAAACTGATATATGCGTTCCCTGCAGAGATACACTCTAAAAGCACATAGCAGTAAAAGAGAGCCAAAACACCCCTATGTTGGGGTAGGTTTCCCTGTCCTATTTTGTCAGGAGCTAGGGTTTCACTACGCACACGGCGGTTTCAAACAACCTATATCGGGTGAGCAACCTGTCCTAGTTTGGAATGGTCACTATGGATCCGAATATGCACTAGGTCGAATGGTCAAAAGGGTGCCCCGGTAAAACCGGGGTTTGTGTTCCCATCTGTCAGAGCCATAACCGGTCAGCCTTAGGTCATGCCTTGACAAGACAAGCCTCCGGCAAACCGTTCAGGAATGGCAGATGGCAAACACGGTGTCCTAGGCGCACCAATGCAATGCAATGCAAAGAGACACATAAAGAAATCAAAACAGGATATCACGAGTTCGAGTCAAGCTCTCTAAACTCCCCAGCAGAGTCGCCAGAAACTGTAGACGTCGACGCCGGGTTAGTCCGTTCGTTCATTTGGCACTACAGTTCGGACTCAATTGTCACGGTTCTTAATCTGAACCAAAGAGTCCAATCTGGCAAATCGTTTTGAGAAAACAGATTTTTGAAAAGAAGTGCCAAACATGGACTGCTTTGCCAGATACAGAGTCGCCACCTAAATATTTGCAAACAGTCAACGCTCGACGAGCGCGGAACTTACCCTCGAGATATGCAACCTCGGATTGCAGGCAATGGGAAATTGCCCCTGGCTTAAAGGGGGATAAGGCAACGGAAAGTTACCCCTGGTTTGGACGATAACTCAGGGCAACTTATGGCAATGCATGGCAACGGAAAGTTGCCCCTTGTTTGGATGATGCCGCGGCACATTGTAAGCCAGTCCTTGTTGACGACGATCGGACCCTCGGACGCGGAAGAGGCGGAGACGGTTTGAATCAATATATGGACACAGTCACCTGGAAGGTGTTGGTGGTTTGGGCGAAGTTAATCGCGTAGTTCCAGGTCGCTTGTAATTGAGACTCTGGATTCGGAGGAGGCAAAGGTGATCAAAACCATGACATGGGCTGAGACGCTATGGAAGCGTTGGGGGCTGGACTTCGAGATGAAGTTGCCTACGTATCCCGAACATGGGAATCAAGCCTTACGTAGTTCCGGTTAAGGTACACTCGGGTATTTTAACCTTCACTTTTTAGGCTCTAACTTTTGCCAAGGCGCCCAATGCGGGTTTTCGACCTTGCGAGCTATGTTTTTCTTCTCTTTTTTTTTTCTCTTTTGCATTTTCATTTCTTTTTCTTTGCTATTTTTTTGTTCTTTTTCTCTTCTTTTTTGTTTCTTTTTGTATTTTTTTCTTTTTTGTCTTTTCTTTTCTTTGCTCTAACTTTTGCCTGGACCGCCCTTCCGGGTTTTCGGCCCAGCGAGCCTCTCAAAGGGTAAAAAGTGTAGCAAGCCCATGCCAAATGGTTTCGAGATTGGAGCCTCTCTGTATCCGAGAGAGTGACTGTCGGATTGGTTTGCAAAAGAGTCCATCACGGTTGCTGCTCGAGCTTTGCTTGGTGGAATCTGATCTCCCTGATCTGACTTTGATGCCTCTTGCTCGAGGGCTGCTTCAAAATGGGCCTGTAACACGCCCGCGAGGGACCTCGCTACAGTTCGGACTCGATTTTGTGTCGCGGTTCTAAATCTGAACCAAAGAGTCCAAATCCGGCAAATCGTTTTGAAGAAAAACAGATTTTTGAAAAAGTAGTGCCAAACATGGACTGCTTTGCCAGATTACAGAGTCGCCACCTAAATATTTTTAAAATGGGGAATTTAGGAAACCCTGACTCGGTGCCGAAGGCCACGTGTCCGTCATCACCAAATGTCTTGGCTCGGGAGCTTGGGTACGATCGGGGAAGGTCAGCTATGAGCACCCCCTTTCGCCCGGTCCGAAGACCGGCCTCTACTAACCGTGATATCCGATTTTGAAAGCATTATGTGCTCTTATTCCGGTTATTAGCCTAGAATTACTATGTTATGCGTACAACACAAAAGTACAGACTAGATTGTCTAACTTGGAAATAAACATTGCATATCCGTTTTGTCTTGAAAAACGTGTTGGTTTTTGCTACCCGCAAGTAGGCTAAAATACGGATTTCAATGAGTTATTCCAACTCAGACAATCCAACCTCCACCCACAGGCATTCAAACAGTAATATCACATAAGCATTTAGCCGCATGGCAAGCATGCTGTCATGTTAACATTCACACGCATGCGAAGTGCTAAAGCATAAAAACTTACATCGTACTCCGTGCCAAAAACAATAACCCGGTTAGCAAACATGCATGACCTAGTTCACGTTAAATGGCTAATGCAACACAGGCATAGATGCAATCTAGACAGGCTCGGCTACCCTAAGCATGGCACATGAAATGCAACAACTATCACGTATTCAATTTGGAATTGAAAGTACGATGCAGTTTGTATGATGTACCGAGCCCGGTGTATGTAAACAAATGCATGGATGCACGCATGCATTGCATAAGGTATGCTAATTTTAAATATGCCCTAATCTACCATCATAAGCAGGTAAATAAAAGGGAAGAAAGAAGTGGGGGTTGGAAGACATACATGCCCACACACCCACACTTATTACATTTTTGCCCTCGTTCGGAGGGACCAAAAGAATAATACAAATAATTAACTACGCAAGCTAATTAAACATTACAAATTAACTAAATTAATTAAACAAATAATTAATCTAATTAAAACAGTAAATGCCTCGGAGGAGGGGCCCAAATGCGTCACGCGCCCGGGATTCGCTCAGAATCGCACTGTCATGCAAGTGTGCCTCTGTTTTCCCTGCTATCCTTCTCTGAAAATTGCCAAAGTCCCAGGAGTGCCTCTCAGGGCACTGAGGAGTACCACCGGCTGGGGTACAACACCACCGGCTGAAGGATGTGGCCACCGGCACTGAGTGAAGCTATCGGCTGCCAATTCACTGCCGGTCGGCACTAAACAGTGCCGGTCGGCACAAAATGCCTGCAAAACCTGTAACTCACAGCAACAGAGGGCAACAAAATGCATGGCAATGTGATTCAAAGCATGTATGCACCGAACACAATCCTTATCATATTTTTGACTCAAAGGGGGGTGTGCCTCGGTTCTCGGACCACCAATCACGCATTTCTATGCATGATGGCCCAAAGAACCGAGAGTGCAATTTTAATTTCAAATGCATGCAATGCAATCAAGCAAACAAGGGTGCCAAACCTCTATCATACTTCACTTCAAGAGGCCTAACATGCATGCGAATGTGATGCAACCCTAAGCATGTTATCTATCATGCAAAGTGAACAATGTGACGCACTTATGCAAGCATACAAGCAAGCATACAAGACAAGCATGCAAACCAATGGGGGATGGACTTATACATGAATTAGGCAACTCTAAAAGGCCCAAAAATCAGTAGCCAAAATGCCTAGTATGAGGGCTAAGCACACATGCACACATACACATGCAAAGGTACCAACACTTAGGCATGATGAAGCAAGCTTTAAGCACACTTAAAGGAAGCTAAACATGAACAACTAGCATGCATTATAAGGCTCTGAAATCATGTTATAAAAGGTGCCAAACCAAGTAAACAAGACAAGTAGTGCATGCTACACGCTCACACACCTAAGGCTAGCAACCAAAATGCAAGGTGACTATATAAGGCATGTCATGGATGGCCTAAACAACTAGAAACAGATCTTATACATGGAAAAACAAGCACATTTCCAGTTTATGACCATCCACAAAAACAAAAGCAAGATAGGCTAACAAAGCATGCAAACTTACGGTAAATAGAAGAGATTACAAAGCAAGTGCATGATAGAGTTACCAAACATGGTTGAGCCCTTCTTCAATGTTGAAGAAGGGCTCAAAATGAGCCTACTTACAGTTTATTACATGCTCAAAAACAGATTATACACCATCCAAATATACTATGTAAGAATCATGGCATACAAGGGGGTAAAGAGATAGGTGCTAGATGCAATCACCAAACAGCAAGGGGTCCTCAATCAAACATGAAGAGGACCCCAAAATAAGACTATTTGAAGTTTGGGTCGGAGCCCAAAAATGCTTGCAAGCAAGGCTTAGATATGAAGCAAGAAAAGGCTAGAAAGGGGAAGATGAAGACTTACCCTTGAAGACCAGCAAACCAGCGGGTTTTGATTGAAGAAAATGAGCTCCTAACCTCTGCAAATGTCCTCCCAAATGCTGGAAATGGAAGTGGTGGTGTTGTGCTATGGGTTGGTGAAGGAATGGCCAAGAATAATGGACTTTTGGAGGCAAAGAAGTAAGATATAGAGAGAGATAGAGGGTTGTGTCTATCTATATCAGATATATATCTATATATCTCTGGTTTTTGTTCCAAAACTCCAACCCTAATCAAAGGAGGAGAGGGCCTCCTTATATAAGCAAAGACCAAGTCTAAGACTTAGTGGCTAAGCAAAGGAAAAGGGTCAAGGGGTGCAAAGAGTTTGTGGCTTCTAGAGGAAGCTAATACAGCTGGCCAAGCTTCTAGAAGCTTGGCCAAGGGTTCAACCTTCTAGAAGGTTTATGGGGTCAAAAGGCTCAAAAGGTTGCAAAATAGGCACACTTATGCACGTGGAGCTGGTTCTGTGCATCCCAGCTGGCACAGATGGCATGCACCAAGCTTGGGGGGTGCAAAGGGTTCAAACCGGCCAGAAGATTCGATCATTGGTCAAAATAAAGTGCCGGTCGGCACTATTTAGTGCCGGTCGGCTAAATAGAGTGCCGATGGATGATTCCTTAGTCAAAATATGGCCGGTGGGTATGCAAATCGAAGCCCCGGAAGTTAGCTTTCCAACCGCGCAAACCTTGCATCAAAATTCCTTCTATGCAAAAAGTTATGCCCTTTTCCGTGAAGTCGCGCAGACTCGATCCAACCGGAATGATCCCCTACTTCAACCAACCATATCTCCCCCACCCGAACTTGGATGTAAGAGATTCTTGAGTACAAAGTGAAGCCCCGGAAGTCTTCTTTCCAATGATGGTGGCCTCATAACTTAACTCCAAGTGTATAGACAAATAAGCTCGATTTAGCGAGGGCTGCTCGATTCTCTCCTACCCGGATTCATGCCGAACTTCTCCCAGACCAATTTTCTCCTCTCCTTTCCTCTTTTCTTCAACTCCAAACCCTTAAACAAAGTGTTTGGAAAGATTTGCCTCTCTTCTTGCCGAAGAAACTGAACCTGTGCCCTGCACATCTCTCAACATCGAGCAAACCATCAGTAATGCCCAAGTCTTGAGGGCGGTCAAAAATGGGATGTCTACAGGGCCACACAGGCGTTTCATGGCACCGTTGAATGTTCTGAACGGATTCCGGTTCACAACAGATAAATCGAATCTTGAGGCCGAAAGCGATCCTGGGCTACACAATCTCAAGAGCGATTCCACACAAGTCTTCGCGAGACTGCACAAAATATTTTGTTTTTGAAAGTTTTTAAGAAAGCGACAAATCGCTCGTGCTGAAGATAGTATGGAACTAGTCTGGATCAGGCCAGGGTCCTTCTCAGTACTCACGCCGACAAGCATGATTTTATTCATGAAAAGCTTAGCAGGCGTTCATTTTTCTCAAAATGATCAAAATTTTACAAAACCCGAGGAATTACTTCCTCTTCGTTTTCATCACCGCAGTGTTTGAAAAGGGTTTTATGAAAAGCTTAGGTCATCATAACGATGTTCAAGGCACGAGAGAGCAGGCGGTATGTACTGTCGTTCCATTCACACCCTTTTGGCACGGCTAATTCAAATAGCAACAAATATGGCGCATTATAGCCACGGCTGTTTCATTCAGATCTGTTAGCAAAACTGGCTCCCCGACAGAAACAGACTCAAAAAGCAAAAACAACTGTTTATAAGACAAAACGGCGTTTGAGGCAACAACCCCGAAATCACCTGGTATTCTATACAAGAGGGATTGACTCATTACAATTAGACAGACCTTTAAGCAAAAGGACTGACTCAAAACAATGAGACAGGCTCAAGACAAAATAGAAGACTGACTCGACACCCAAGTCAAAATTTACGAAAATTAACATTTAGCAGGTGCCCAAAAATGCGTGCTAAACGCTACATCCAAAAATACGCCGAGCTTTGCCTGCAGGCGGTTCACCTTCTGATTACATACTCGCAGTATCTGTGTCCTCAAAATCCAAGAACTCTGTAGTGACTGACTTGGCCGAGGTGGGTGGGAGGATAACCTCGTTGTCAATCAGATCCTGCACCTCGTGACGGAGGCGAAAACAATTGTCAGTGGCATGGCCTGTCTGCTGATGGTACGCACAGTACAGGGAAGCATCATGTGCGGCAGGGAGATTCTTCGGTAGGGGTCGGGGCTCCAAGGGTTTGAGATGCCCCTTTTTGGCCAAAATCAAAAGTGCCCTAGACAGAGGCATGTAGAGAGGGTGGAAGACCTTGTGCCCTCGGGGCAGATACTTCGGGGCCTGAGCACTCTTGCTAGATGCACTAGCGAATGGATCGGCGGGAGCGGCCTTGGATTTCTGATCCTTCCCGGATGCAGGGTTGGGAGCGGGAAGAACTGTTTTGGCATGACGGGGCCTATCCCGATTCTCTGATTGACTGGAACTGCCCTCAGACGGAGTGGGGAAAGCACCCTCCACAGCTTTTGTCACAACTGCAGATATATGTTGCTTGTTTATCCCCCTGGCTTTCAAAGCCTCTACTGCCCACAGCAGTTGTTCGATAGGGTCGGCATCTGCCTTCATTTTTACCTTTGTCTTTGGCCTCGGCCTGATTTAGAACTTGGTTTGATGCGTCATTGCCATAGCTGGAGGCCATCTCCGGTTGGCTGAGTTCAATTACAATTCGCCCCAACAACGGGGGCTCCTGGGGTACAAAGCCTCCGACATATGGTGCGGCTGGCGGCGAAACTGACATTCCATAGGCGAGATCCGTCACGGATCTTTGAAGATCACCTATCATTCCCATCAGTTCAAATGTAGTGGGCTCACGAGCCTGATATAGCTGGGGGGCCCAAACTGGGTGCGCGGCCGGCGATCTGAGCGGATGCGGCATGTCAACAGTAGTTTCATCATGTAGGGTGATTCCTTGATCCAACGCGGTCGTCATGATCACGATTTCTTCTGAATTCTGCGTCATGCTAAGTCCTGCCGCAGCAAGGAGAAGACACTAACTGTTCTGGATTAGCTCTCTGAATCTTTGAACTGAAATGGAAAACAAGCAGTATTTCAGCCCCCGACAGATCAAGCACGGATGTAGCCGGACAACTGTACTCTACTACTGATCACTGTTCCTCAGAATTACTGTTCAAAGCCGAACTGATACCCGCAGACACAACTGATTCTCAACAACACTGATACTGGTGCCCTCAGGCCGGATACCCAAACTTGCAAACTGATATATGCGTTCCCTACAGAGATACACTCTAAAAGCACGTAACAGGTAAAAGAGAGCCAATACACCCCTATGTTGGGGTAAGGTTTCCCTGTCCTATTTTGTCAGGAGCTAGGGTTTCACTACGCACGCGGCGGTTTCAAACAACCTATATCGGGTGAGCAACCTGTCCTAGTTTGGAATGGTCACTATGGATCCGAATATGCACTAGGTCGAATGGTCAAAAGGGGTGCCCCGGTGAAACCGGGGTTTGTGTTCCCATACTGGCAGAGCCCGCAACCGGTCAGCCTTATGGACATGCCTTGACAAGACAAGCCTCCGGCAAACCGCTCAGGAATAGCAGATGGCCAACACGGTGTCCTAGGCGCACCAATGCGCATGCGATGCAAAGAAACACATAAGTGTAGTCAAAACAGAATATCACGAGTTCGAGTCAAGCTCTCTAAACTCCCCAGCAGAGTCGCCAGAAACTGTAGACGTGCCCTTGGGCTTCACTCTACAGTTCGGACTCCCTTTTGTGTTACGGTTCTTAATCTGAACCAAAGAGTCCAACTCTGGCAAATCGTTTGAGAAAACAGATTTTTGAAAAAAAGTGCCAAACATGGACTGCTTTGCCAGATACAGAGTCGCCACCTAAATATTTTTAAAATGGGAAATTTAGGAAACCCTGACTCGGTGCCGAAGGCCACGTGTCCGTCATCACCAAAGTGGTCTTGGCTCGGGAGCTTGGGTACGATCGGGGAAGGTCAGCTATGAGCACCCCTTTCGCCCGGTCGAAGACCGGCCTCTACTAACCGTGATATCCGATTTTGAAAACATTACATGCTCTTATACCAATTATTAGCCTAGAATTACTATATTATGCGCACGGCAAACAAGTATAGACTAGATTGCCTAATTTGGAAACAAACATTGCGTATCCGTTTGTTTTGAAAATGTTTCGGAATTTGCTACTCGCAAGTAGGCTAAAACACGGATTTCAATGAGTTTTCCCAACTCAGACAATCCAACCTCCACCCACAGGCAGTCAAGCAGTTATATCATATAAGCACTTAGCCGCATGGTAAGCATACTGTCATGGCAACATTCACACGCATGTGGTATGCTAAAGCGTAAAATACTTACATCGTACTCCGTGCCAAAACAAAAAACTAGTTAGCAGACATGCATGTCCCTAGGTCATGTTAAGTGGCTAATGCAACGCAGGCAAGGATGCAATTTAGAGTAGGCTCGGCTAACCCTAGAATGGCATGCGAAATGCTACAACTATCACGTATTCAATTTGGAATTGGAAATACGATGCAGTTTGTATGATGTACCGAGCCCGGTGCATGTAAACAAATGCATGGATGCACGCATGCATTGCATAAGGTATGCTAAAATAAACGTGCCCTAATCTACCATCGTAAGCAGGTAAATAAAAGGGAAGAAAGAAATGGGGATTGGGAGACATACACCCACTCACAACACTTATTACAAATTTGCCCTCACTCGGAGGGACCAAAAGAATATACAAATTAATTAATTACGCAAGCTAATTAAAATATTACAATTTTACTAAATTAATCAAATAAATTAATTAATCTAATTAAAGCAGTAAACCGCCTCGGGATGAGGACCGGATGCAACACGCGCTCGGGACTGGCTCGGAACCGCACTGCCATGCACGGATTGCCTCTGTTTCCTCTGCTCTCCTCCTCAGAAAATTGCCAAAGTCCCAGAAGTACCTCTCAGGGCACTGAGGAGTACCACCGGCTGGGGTAGAGCACCACCGGCTGAAGGAGGAGGCCACCGGCACAAAATTCATCCATCGGCAGCTTGTTTACTGCCGGTCGGCACTAAACACTGCCGGCCGGCACTAAATGCCTGCAAAACCTGCAACTCACAGCAGCAGAGGACAACAACATGCATGGCAATGTGATTCAAGGTATTTATGCACTACACACACCCCTTATCATGTTTTTGACTCAAGGGGGCATGTGCCTCGATTCCCGGACCATCAATCACGCATTTCCATGCATGATGGCCCAAAGAACCAAGAGTGCAACTTTGATTTCAAATGCATGCAATGCAAACAAGCAAACAAGGGTGCTAAACCTCTATCATACTCCACTTCAAGAGGTCAAACATGCACAATGCAAATGCAACCCTAAGCATGTCAACTAGGCATGCAACATGGACTATGTAACATACTTATGCAAAGGGTTCAAGCAAGCATTCAAGACAAGCATGCAAACCAATTAAATGATGATCTCACACATGACTTAGGCAACTCAAATAGGCTTAAAATCAGTGGCCAAAATGCTAAATCATGAGGGCCAAACACACATGCACACATGCACAAGTTAAGGCACCAACACTTAAGCATAATTTAAGCAACTCTTAAACACACCTAAGAGGCACAAATATGGACCATTAGTATGCATAGTAAGCTCTGAAAAGCATGCAAAACATGGTGCCAAACCAACTAACAAAGCAAGCCAAACAAGGCATACAAATGGTCCAAGCATTAAGGCAAGCCAATGAGGCTTTGAACCACACCTAGTATAACCATACATGGCAATACTTAAGCAACTAAAATCAGAGTTTTAACACACAAAACTAAGTCTAAAGGACCACCTAGATGGCATCTAGATGACATGAAACCAAAGGCATGCATTAAGGCTAAAACATGGAGCATATAACACATGCTTTTGAAGCACTAAAGAGGCAACTAAGGCAAGCATACAAGCACACCAAAGAGACTGAAATAGCATGCTAGGTGGTTCCAAGCCACTAAAATGATGCAAACAAGGCATGCTATACATTCATGCTCTTAAGGCCAACAAGCCAAATACAAAGAGGCTATATAATGCATGCTAAGATTGACCAAAACAACTTAGGACAGACCTAAAACATGGCAATATAAGCACAAAATCTTCACAAATGCAAGCCTAAAACATGCTAGAGACTAAGGCACACAATCTAGGCATGTTAAGGCATCAAAGAGGCATTACAAGGCAACTATGCTAAGCATGCATAGGGGACCAAAACCAACTTATAACAATGTCATATTAGGGCATAATAAACATAAAATGCAGCCAAGACATGCTCAACAAACAACCAAACATGGTGCTCCTTTGGAGGCCAAAACTTGCCCTTTCCAAGGACATCAAGGAGAGGGGGTGGCCCTCCCCTTTTGGAGACTTCAAGGCACCATCTCCACCACTGAAATCCCTCAAGATTTCAGTGGTGGAGAGGCCCAAGCACCAAAGTCTCGGATCACTCACAAAATAGCACAAAAAGGGCCTTTTCAAGGCCTAAGGGTGGTCAAACCTACCCAAACCACCAAACACTCTTAATAAACAATAAAGAGTCTTAAAAAAAAAGAACTTTTTTGTGTTATACACTAAGCACAAAAACAGTTCTAAGCTAGGTAAAAACAAGGTGCAAAAATGGGGTAAAAAGAGAGTTAGTGTCTCACCCTTGTAGACCCCTTCACAAAGCTTGATGTTGTTGCTTCCTTGAGCTTCAAACCAGCCAAGAACTTCAAGAATAAGCTCTGATTTTCGAGGACACCAAGGAAAGGTGGAAGACTAGGTGTTTTAGTGCAATAATGTGAACCAAAACACCTAGAATACAAAAGAGAAAGAGAGAGATAGGATGTGTATCTATTTTAACCCTAAAAACCAGAGCTTGGTTCTCTCTAAAAATGGCTAAGTCTCTCAAGACTTCACCCCCTTGAGTCAAGAGAGGAGGCTTCTCTTGTATAGGCACACAAACTTACAAGTTAAGCAAGCCTAAGGGCTCATCCCTCCATACACGTGTATGGAGGGGAGCAAAAAGTGATACAGCTGTCTAAAAATATCTGATAAAGCAGCTGTACAGTAGTCGGCAGGGCAAAATGGTCATTTGCCAAAATTGACTGCCGACCGGCACAATATAGTGTCGGTAGAAACACCAACCAGCCGGTGGCCTCTAGCCACTGCCGGTGGTGTGTGGGGATGCCTCACAAGGCATTCCCTGCCCCTCCAAGGCAAAACACAAGTGTTTGGTGCAAAACCAGACACAGAACGGTCAAGTTCGGAGATCCTGAGGCAAGGCGCGTAGCCGAGAACTCCGGGAACTCCAAACAACACGAACATGGATGATCACCGAGTGTTCAAGCGGTGACGTCCAAGTCTTGAGGACGGTCAAAAATGGGGTGTCTACACATGCGTGTGAGTGTCTGCCATGATAGCATGCTTACCATGAGGCTATGTGCTTATGTGATATAACTACATGAATGCCTATGGATGAAGGTTAGGTTATTTGAATTGGAACAATGCATTAAATGCGAGTTTTAAGCCCACTTGAAAGTGGCAAAACCCTGTTTTCTAAGCCCACTCGAGGGTGGCAAAATCTGCATCTTAGCCTACTTGCGAGTAGCAAACCGCTTTCTAAACAAACATGAAATGTTTTGTTCCAATTCAAGCGATCCAGTCTATATTTGTATGCTGTGCGCATCACATAGTAAATCTAGGCTAATAACCAGAATAAGAACGCGTAATGTTTTCAAAACTCGATATCATAGTTAGTAGAGGCCGATCTTTGATCGAGCGAGCGGGGGTGCTCATAGCTGACCTTCCCCAATCGTACCCAAGTTCCCGAGCCGAGGCAACTTTGGTGATGATGGACACGTGGCCTTAGGCAAACGAGTCAGGGTTTCCTAAATCCCCCCATAAAAATATTTAGGTGGCGACTCTGTATTTGGCAAAGTAGTCCATGTTTGGCACTTCTTTCAAAAAAAATCTATTTTCAAAAACGATTTGCCGGATTTGGACTCTTTGATGATTCATCAGTCTTGCATTGCACTCTGCGAGATTAGATATAGGGCCATGACATTGAGTCCTGAATTGTGGTTAGCCCAAATGAACAAAACGGGGGGATCCCCCCCCCCGGGACGTTCGGGGACGTCCACAGTTTCTGGCGACCGTGCTGGGGAGTTAGAGAACTTGACTCGAACTCATGATATCTTGTTTTGACTACACTTGTGTGTTTCTTTGCATTACATTTGCATTGGTGCGCCTAAGTCACAGTGTTGGCCGTCTGCTATTCCTGAACGGTTTGTCGGAGGCTCGCTTCGAGAAGCGTGCCACAAGGCTGACCGGTTATGGGCTCTGCCACGATGGGAACACAAGCCCCAATTGTCACCGGGGCACCCTTCTGATCATTCGATCTAGTGTATATTCGGAATCCATAGTGACTATTCCAAGCTAGGACAGGTTGCTACCCGATGTTAGGTTGTTTGAAACTGCTGCGTGTGTAGTGAAACCCTAGCTCCTGACAAAACAGGACAGGGAAACCCTACCCCAACATAGGGGTGTTTTGGCTCTCATTTACTTGCTATGTGCTTTTTAGAGTGCATCTCTACAGGGAATGCGCATATCAGTTTGCAAATCTGAGTACCAGGCCTGAGGGCATCACTTCAGTATTTTGGGAATCAGTTATCTACGGGTATCAGATTCAGACTTGGGGGCAATGATTTGGGAACAGTGATCAGTATTGAGGAATAGTGTACTTAGCTTATCAACTACGGGTTGTTATGCCCAACTATGTGTTGTGTGTTTATTTAAGCTGTTATGCTGTCCGTTTGTCTGGTTATTTTATTTCCTTATTTTATGTTTTATTTATCTTTTTACTAGGTAGTTTAGCACGATTGCTTCTGACCCAGTAGATATTCCCCAAGCACTGTGGACTAGAGGTCACCGACTCCATCGATTTGAGGATCTGGTAGACGGACAACCAGTGTACTACTTACTACCCCCGGTTACTAGACGGAGGGCAGTTAGGCAGAGGATATCAGTTCAGCAGTCAGTTCAGAGGGCTTTGTCTACCCGACGTGAGTACAGTAGGGATCAGGGTTCTGTTTCTCCTACAGAAAGGCAATATATACCAGTAATTCAATCAGATCAGAGCAGTATGGCAAGCTTAGAGGAGATGGTGCGCCAGCTCCAAGAGAGCATGAAAACTATGCAGCAAGACGCTGTCCGACAAGCGGAGTTCGCCAAACAGCAGGCTACGGTTATGACTCAGCAAGCAGAGTTAATCACAACACTGCAACAGTAAGCCGGGGCATCTGCTTCGCACCCTGTACCTCCCCCACCAGGAGTTCCAATACTCGGGGAGACAACTAATGTCCAGGAAGATACGGACATTCCCACAGGGCCACCTCCGCCCCCGATTCTACCCCAGATCCTACCCCAGTTATCTAAAACACCAATCAATTTGCCGGATTTGCCTTTTAAGAGCGAGGTGGACCCTACAGTGTTGAAGTTGAGCAAGCTTGAAAAGCTGTTCAAGAAATCCCAAGGAGTCAAGACCATCCCTAACATTGAAGATGGGTATACTGACGCAGCTGTGACGCTGCCGGATCGATTCAAGATGCCACATATCGACCGCTTCGACGGATCTGGGGATCCCATGGTGCATCTACGATTGTTCTCGGATATCTTAAGGCCGATGGGCCTCGCCAGGTTATAGAAGTTGTCTTTGTTCGGCCGGACCCTGTCGGGCGTGGCGACCATCTGGTACGCGAAATTAGAAGATGATGTCAAGAGAAACTGGGATGAGATGGCCGAGGCGTTCATTGCACAGTACTCTTATAACACGCAAATCGAGATTACGACCCGTGATCTTGAGACGACAAGGCAGGAGCCTAAGGAGAGCTTTTCGAAGTTCGTAACCAGATGGAGGGCCAAGGCCTCCATGATGACCCTAAGGCCTACTGATAAAGACCAAATTCATATGATTGTGTGTAATCTCCAGCCTAAGCTGATGCAGAAAATGATCGTGCTCCCCTTCCCTACCTTTTCAGATCTGCATGAGATGGGAGTACAGATTGAGGATGCCTTGAAGCAGGGCTTGATTGATAATGATAGAGAGCAACCCAGGAGGACCTTCAACCGCAACACCAATGCGGGCCCAAGCGGTGCTACAACTACAAGAGCCTCAGAAGTGAGCATGGTCACCACCAACCTCCCTCCAAGAACCATGGCAGCTACGCCATTCTCTGGTGTGTCTGGAAGCAACACACAAATAACCAAATACCAACCCAAAAGCCAAAGAACCTTCGCCCCACTATATATGCCCCTGTCCAAAGCTCTGGGGGTTTTAATCAGAAAAAGGGCATTTGAAGCTCCTAGAGCCGCGGCCATTGCTGAAAAAACTTCCCCCTACCCACAACCTAGCCAAATATTGCGCATTTCACCAACAACACGGTCATGACACCGACCAATGCTTCCGATTACGTCATGAGATTCAAGATGTCATTGATAATGGGGTGATTGAGCCTCCCGAAAAACCCAATGTCACAACCAACCCTCTCCCACCACACAACCAAGCTCCACCTCCCAAAAGAATCAACTTTATCCAGACTGGAGTCGTGTCTTACGATCCTAGCACATATATCACCCCATCCCACCTACACAAGCCGGAGGTGCTCCTTCCTGACTGCACCGACTTGTGCATGTTGGACATCTCCAGAACCCAACCCGAACCAACGATGGTGACTGTCGAAGACAGAATGGGGGAGATTTCAGAGGAGAATGGGATTGTTGAGTCAGAATCTGAGGAATCTGGGAGTTTTACTGACAAGGTATACAGTCTGAGTGACTATATTCTGTCAGTGGGCCAGGATGGGCCAAATGTGGAATTACCGGCAAGGGCAGAACTTTGTGTAATACATGGAGATGGAACTGATCAAGGGATGAGCGACCTAACAGAGCTAGAAGAAGGCTTGGCAGATCTGCAGTTCTCTGAAGAGCAAAATACAGAGGATGTAAATTTTAACTGGTTTGATTTCGAGGAATCAGCAGAGACTACAGGGTGGCTTCATGATCTACCAGACGTTGTCGAAGAATTTTAGTTGGAACAGGGCCCGTCAGGGGCAAGCACATCAGTTGTGGCCAGAAGGGCCGAGGATCGAAGTGCATCGCCGGAGAGCGCCGGTGCTAAGAATTTCACTCAAGATCTGGGCATTTTGAATACAGGAATTATTGAACAGCCAGTTGTACTGACGCAGTTGCAACAACAAAGGTTTGGGGATTCTGAGAGGATCAGGAAGGCTAAAGCCCCCGTAGAGACTGAAAGTGCTGCGTGCATGAGGACAGAGAATGCTGCGAGCATGTGGACGAAAAGTACTACAAGTACAATTGTACCGGGGCCGGACAGGTGTCTATCGTCAGCCAACGGAATGTGGTGGGAGGACGATGATTTATGTCTTGCCCATACGGATGAGGATTGGGGAAGTAACCAGCCAGATGATACCTGGTACATCGGCGAAGTCGATCATATGACTAGAAGTGGGCGGTATTTCAAGCCCCCACATCTAGATCAACCAGAGGCGTTCGGGAAGGACAAGGAGGCGGAAAAGCAAAAAGAGAAGCAACTTGAAGATGAGGCTGTGCTCAAACAGTTGAAAAAGATACAAGCAGACATCTCCATCTGGGGACTGCTTATGGCATCGCGAGTGCATCGACATGCTGTCTTATCAGCCATCAACAAGGCCAAGCTCTCAATAGAAACCATGCCGGAGCAGCTGGTGGGCTTAGTTTTTTCGGGAGGAGCTACCCCAATGTTGACTTTCTCCGAAAAAGAATTGCCACCTGAGGGTGAGAACCATAACAAGCCACTCTACATCTCTGTAGAGTGTAGAAACAAATGGATACCCGTGGTGCTTGTCGACACAGGGTCCGCCATCAATGTGTGCCCGGCAAAAACTGCATATGCAATCGGTTTAAAGACCGCAAACTTTGTGCCGACAGCCCTGGTGATTCGGGCATATGATAACACGAGCAGAGAAGTAATGGAGACGGTGAAAATTCAGACCCAGGTTGGCCCGGAACAGCATGAAATTGACTTTCACGTCTTGGAAGTTCTTGCGACCTTCAATCTGCTCTTGAGGCGGCCATGGCTGCGCCAGGCAAAGGCAGTTTCGTCCACCTTACACCAAATGGTGAAATACCCCCATGGGAAGGGAGTAGCCATTCTTTTTGGAAATTCATCGATTCATCCACCGCCAGAAGTATCTACGCCGGTTTTGGAAATCGAGTACGGTATGGAGGACGTCTTTTTGTCAGGATTCACCTTGGCTGAGGCCTGGGTCGTTCAGAACATCATGGCTGTTACTGAGGGTTTGTATGTTAGTGCCCAATCATTATACCTCATGAACAAGCTTCAACACATCCGCGGGATGGGATTGGGAAAGAGTGGCCGGAAGGGCGTTGCAGCATTGGCCGAAGTGCCACATAACCCACATACCTTTGGCTTGGGTTATCTGCCCACCAAAGAGGATTGGGTGAGGAAAGGTAAGAAGATGGCTGGGAGAGCCAGAGCGAAACAGGCGGGGAAGCCTTTTGAGTTAATGCACCGGCCCATCCAGGGTACCCTAAAGGGCACTTCGTCCGGGAGGGGGAGGACTTTCCATTCTGTGGCTTCCCAGAGCCGTGGCTGAAGGCCGAGAGGAAGCGCGTGCCAGGATTTGAGATCTTCTTCGACCTGCAGTTATCCGAGGATGATGTTGCCGAAGAGCAGACAGACCCAACAGTTGAAGTTAAGTAGAGCAAGAAAGTGGAGTCTGAGGGCGCCGAAAGTGAAATGAGGGTAACACTGGCTTGTCTACTTTCAGATCCTTCGATCGAACAGAAGTGCTTGGGGGATAACTTCTCGGTATCCATGATCGGGAATGAAACGGCTGCGGGCCTACCAGCAAACATTTTGGATGCATCCATCGCACCCTCTCTCATTCGGCAGTATGAAGAGGGATTTTTGTCAAGCAACACCGGGTCAGGTAGTGAGCCAGAATTTGATTCCACCGAGTCTTGTGAGTCGAAATCAGGTTCCAGCTCGACTGAGTCTGAGTCCTGTATTCCTGGGGGTGATAACCCGGATGCCACAGTCCTGTTTAGGTCGTCTTTTTCTTTCTCTTTTGAGTCTGTTGTAACAGAAGAATCGGATGATTTGGAATCGCTTAATGAGAATGATGTGGCTGTGGTTTCTGAGTACTTTTCTGTGCCTTTGATTTATTGCTTGAATCAGGATTTTCAAAATTTTGATAAAAACGACGAGGAAGAAATTCCTCCAGTTTTGCAATGCTTAATTGATCAAGAGCAGGAGAGATTTGTTAAACCTTTAGTTGATGAAATCACTACTGTGAATATTGGTACTGAGGAGGACCCGCGACTGGTCCAGATCAGGTCCACGTTGTCTTCGGAGGAATGCGAGCGCTTAGTCGCTTTATTAAAAGATTTCAAAGATGTTTTCGCGTGGTCCTACGAAGACATGCCTGGAATCGATCCTGAGATTGTACAGCACCGGATCCCTCTTGACCCCGAGGCCTGACCCATCAAGCAGAAACTCAGAAGAATCCGCCCGAACTGGGCCCTCAAGATTAAGGAAGAGGTCACTAAGCAAATCGACGCAGGGTTCCTGCTGGTATCTGAATACCCGACTTGGTTGGCCAACATAGTTCCAGTGCCGAAGAAGGATGGCAGGATCCGGGTGTGCGTAGATTTCAGGGATTTGAACAGAGCTAGTCTGAAGAACGACTTTCCCTTGCCGCATATCGATGAGTTAGTGGACTTCACAGCGGGGCATGCGTTGCTCTCATTTATGGATGGCTTCTCAAGCTACAATCAGATAGTGATGGCACCCAAAGACTGGGAAAAGACTGCCTTCACCACCCCGTGGGGGACCTACTGCTACAGAGTGATGCCGTTTGGGTTAAAGAATGCAGGAGCTACGTATCAACGGGCCGCGACCACAATATTGCATGACATGATCCACAAAGAGGTTGAGGTGTACGTGGACGACATGATTGTGAAGTCCAAAGAAAGAGAGGGCCACTACACCGCCTTGCAAAAGTTCTTCCAAAGGATCAGAGAATTCTGGTTGCGGCTGAATCCTCAGAAGTGTACGTTCGATGTTACAGCAGGGAAAATGCTGGGGTTTCTGATTACACAGAGAGGTATCGAGGTCGACCATTCCAAAATCAAGGCCATCTTAGAAATGGCACCACTAAGGATTGAAAAGGAGGTGCGAGGCCTTCTGGGTAAAGTGCAATTCATAAGACGGTTTATCTCAAAATTAACCTTGACTTGTGAACCACTTTTTGGTCTCCTGAAGAAAGGAAAGAAATTCCAGTGGAACGGCCGATGCCAAGCTGCTTTTGAACATATCAAGGAATACTTACAGAACCCACCCGTGTTGTCACTGCCAGAGCCGGGGAGACCGTTGATATTGTATTTTTCAGTGACTGAGACTACAATGGGCTGCATGCTCGCGCAAGAATCAGAGGACAAGGTGGAGAGGGCTATCTACTATCTGTGCAAGAAGATGCTAGAGTATGAGACTCGCTACACACCGTTGGAGAAGGCTTGCTTAGCCTTGGTATGGGCTACCAGGAAGCTGCGGCACTACCTGTTAGCTCACTCTGTAATGTTGGTTTCAAGATTAGATCCCATCAAATATCTTTTCGAGAAACCGGCACTTACGAGTAGACTGGCTCGTTGGTTCCTGTTGCTTTCCGAATTCGATCTGAAATATGTGACGCGCAAGTTAGTCAAGGGAAGAGGAGTAGCATAATTCTTAGCCGATCATCCAGTGGAAGGAGGTAAAGCAGTTGAGTACTTATTCCCAGATGAGGCCATTTTGCATATCAAAGACGAAACTTGGACGATGTACTTTGACAGAGCGTCAAACCAATACGGGTATGGGATAGGAGTGTTACTGATAGCACCTGACAACTCCCGTATCCCTCTAGCTTTCAAACTCCGGTTCAAAGTCTCGAATAACGAAGCAGAATATGAAGCATGCATTGCTTGTTTAGAAGCAGCCCTGGAACTAGGGGCAAAATGGTTGGACGTCATCGGGGACTCGAACCTTGTTGTGTCTCAAGCAAAAGGAGACTGGAAAGTCAAAGAAGAAAAGATGATAATGTATCACCAGACCTTGGACTTGTTAATTCCTCGGTTTGAGAAGCTAAACTTTGCTCATCTATTAAGAGAGAACAACAGGTGTGCAGATTCATTAGCAACTCTATCTTCCATGATAGACATCCCATTCGGAGTCCGGATGCGTCCGATCATCATTAACCAGAAATTTGCGCCAACGTATGAATCAATTGCTGCCATAGATGAGGTTCAGGATGAGAACCCCTGGTATTACGACATTTGGAACTTCTTGGAGAAGGAGGCGTATCCACAGGGGTAAATGCCAAGGATAAAAGGGCAGTCAGAAGAATGGCCGTTCAATTCATCATCTGCGGGGGTAAATTGTATAAGAAAGGTCATCTGGGAATGCATAAGCTGTGTGTCGATGCCGAAGAATCGAAGCGCCTGATGGAGGCCATCCATGGAGGAGAATGTGGAGCGCACATGAATGGGGTAATGCTAGCACAGAAGATCCTCAAACAAGGTTACTACTGGTCCACTATGGAGGAGGATTGTATCGGCTTTGTTCAGCAATGCCACAAATGTCAGATCCATGCAAACCGCATGAACATCCCGCCGTCAAAGCTGTACAATATGACTTCGCCATGGCCATTTTTAGTTTGGGGAATCGATGTGATCGGGGCTGTCACCCCGAAGGGGTCTAATGGGCATGAGTTCATCCTGGTCGCGATAGATTATTTTACAAAGTGGGTCGATGCCCAATCCTATGCGGTGTTGAAAGCTTCACATGTTGCGAAGTTCATCCGAAATAACATCATCTGTCGTTATGGGATCCCAAACGAGATTATTTCAGACAATGGTTCCCACTTCAAGAAAGAAGTGATTGACTTGTTGGAAAAATACAACGTGGCTTTTCATAAGTCGTCCACATATTGGCCACAGACCAACGGAGCAGTTGAGGCCGCCAACAAGAACATCAAACACATTTTGCAGAAGATGGTGGAAACCTACCGGGACTGGCCAGATAAGCTGCCATCTGCTCTGTGGGGCTACCGGACTTCAATTAGAACTTCTACTGGGGTGACTCCGTACTCATTAGTTTATGGGATGGAGGCCGTTCTACCTATTGAAATTGAGGTCCCGTCTTTGCGAGTACTGGCTGAGGGTCAGATAGCCGAAGCAGATTGGCAGCAGAGCTGGTTTGTGGAACTCATGCTCTTTAATGAAAGAAGACTGAAAGCACTGTACCATGTTCAAGGTTATCAGCGTAGAATTGCCCGGGCTTTCAACAAGGAGGTTAAGTCCCGGAATTTTAAAGAAGGAGATTTGGTGCTCAAGGATAACCGAGCTTCCATCCATGACCCAAGGGGCAAGTTCAGACCCAATTGGATTGGTCCCTACATCATTAAGTCTATCTGGTCGGGTGGAGCTGTCGTTCTGATGGACCTAGATGGCCTAGAGTTTTCACAGCCGATCAATATGGACAAGTTGAAGAAATATTACCCCTGAGAGGCTCGCTAGGCTAAAAACCCAAAAGGACAACCTAGGCAAAAGTTAGAGCATAGAAAATTTGAAATTATAAAAACTGAGCTCGCAAGGCTGAAAACCCGCAAAGGGCGGCCTTGGCAAAAGTTAGAGCGCAAAAGAAGAGTGAAAATACTCGAGTAAACCCAAGCCTGAACTACGTAAGGCTTGATTCCCATCTTTGGGATACGTATGCAACTTCATCTTGAAGTTCAGCCATAAACTCTTTCCCGATCAACTTTGTCCATTTGATCATCTCAGTCATCTTTGTCTATACAGCCTTCAAGAGTTCGGTTGTAATCTCCGGTACAGTGCTACTCAGACTAGGGGCAACTCTCCAGTTGCTGGGATCCAGGGTTGTGCATCTCAGTGACAGATCTCAGGCGTGCCCAGTTCTGATCCATATCGAAAATGGTTTTGAAAAGTTTTGATAAAAGTTGACTTTGTTCAAATTAATCTTTTTACAACTTAGACCATTTTTGGACCAAAGCGGAAAATTTTCAGTACCCACAACTTTCAATTTCATTGATTTCAATACAGAGTTCTCCTGCTCTTGCATACAAATTGACGTTGCTTTTTATTACATTCATAAAGAAAACTTGAAAGTACTAATAAAGCAATAAATCCAGGGCATAGATAAGTCAGGTGTTCCTGCCCCCCCTCCCAGAGCTGGTCGAAGCCTCTGATGCCAAGCTGGGCTCAATCTGTGCCTCTTCATTAAGCCAATCTATGCACTCATCAGACAAGGTGCAACTGAAAGTGGGAGCGGGGGCTAGGAGCTCTCTAGTCCTCCATGCTGTGGCATACCGGGCAAGCTGTGCGCCTCAGACCGAAAATGCAGCCTGGTATTCTATCCCCTCTGGCGGGCAAGTCTGATCATGGCCGAGTTGGCGTTGGAACCAGAATGGAAAGTAGAACACATAGTGAGTCAAGCCAATCAACTGAATCCCAGTCTGTCGGGACATACTGTAACTCATTGCCGGTAGGTTGAGCCAAGGGCACCGCCGAGCAATGCTGCCTGCGGACAAGCTGCACATCCAATCGAACCACCATCCCTCATCAAGGGCATTGACTAGGCATTGTCGGAAGAAGTAGCCACGAGCTGAGTATGCTGGGCAAGAGTCCACAACCTGCAACTTGTCCATCAACCACACCTAGGTAGCGATGAAAAATGAGAGAATAAAGAATAGAGAGATGTGTACAATGAGAGAAAAGTGAGAAAATGATTTTGTGAGAAAAATCGAGCCTGAGAGCCGAGTGATGTGAGTAATACATATGTGAGATTGGGTGGGAAACATTACCTGCAGCAGTAGTGGACTCCCCGTGAATCTGGTCGTCTTGGCGATAAAAGGCATCCAAGCCCATCAACGTCTCAGCCAGAGTCATGGCAATGCAGCTCTTGCCCTCCTTCAAGCCTTGGGAAACCTTGATCAACCGGACACTAGATCCTCTGGAGCCCAAGGCAAGCAAGAAATGAGATAGCATGCACAAACAGAGGGCGTGTCGCCGAAAACCTTGCCAATAATGATTGTCGCAGTCGCCGGCATCAGAAAACTGGCAAATCAAACTCGGAACATCCAGCATTTCATCACAAATCAAAGAGCGAGCATCGTGCATTGTGAGCCCACACATTCGCCCTAAGGTTTGGGCGTGGCCAAAGCGAAGCTGAGGCAAGACTTCTTCGTTGCGCTCAGATTCCATCAAAGCTTGGAAATCTTCGAAGGTAGGACACACCTCTTGCCCGCCAAAGCTAAAGACATGTGTTACCGGATTCCAAAACCTTGCCGCGGCATGAAGAAACGGAAAGTGCAGCGGGGTACGACTCAGAGTGAATAGTGCATTTATATCGAAGCCCCGGAAATTCAGCTTTTCCGAGCCGTCCAAGTTGGCAATCCAAGATGTGAGATTCTGGGCGAGAAACTCTTCCATTTGGAGCAAATCAGTATTGAATTGAGAAAAACTACGAAGCTGAGGCTTTTTGTAGGGGATAATGTGTGAATGGAGGACAAGTGTCAGCATTCTAGTGGTTCTTGCCATTTATGGCCAACCGGTCAAAAATAGTGCCGACCGACCACCATTTTTGGTCGATTGGTCAAAGCTGTTGGCCGACGGCCATTTCTTGAGGCTGATGGCTTTCCTCTGTGGCGGTGGTCCTTATTCTTGTTCCCCGAGCTGTTATATGTTGAAGATGCTGAGAATTTGGGGACTGGCACCATTTTTAATGCCCTCCGATGACGATTTTTGCGAAGTCACGTCTATTTGTTTATCGAGTTGTTGTACATTTTCTTATCGAGTTGTATTTTACATTCTTTAAATCTTTGCTTTGCTTATCGAGTTGTATTTACACTTGGTTAGCTTATTGAGTTCTTTGTTTTGCTTATCGAGTTGTTTTGTCGTTAGTCAGCTCACTACCTGATTATTACGAGGCAAACGCTTACTTTTCAAATAAAGATTCAAACCTCATTTACATTGTTATGTAATGCAATGCGATACGATGCATAGAAAGTACAAATGAAACACCTTTTTGGACAAAATAGCTGTTTCATTTCCATCATGTCTTTTGCAAAAAGAATACATAGTTTTGAAAAAAGTAAAACCTATCTGAGGCAGTGCAATGTGCTTAAACTACCAGTAAAAAGGAAAGTAAAGCAAAAGGAGAGCGAGGCAGCAGAGTGTCGGGATTGATACCGGTAACCTCCCCTTGCGGTCGACGTACCTCCCACGCCCCTGTTCAGGTCAATTATGCGGATTGGCACCTTCATTACTCAAGACAGTACAAGGAAGTGCATTTTTGGAACATTAGTAGACCTTCGTGTTGACCATGAGCTGTGTCTTCCATGAGCGATGCTCAGTGCGTGCGAGGAGCATCCTTTCCCGTATCCCTTTTGTATCTTGCGAATTCCACAAATCACTTCAATCATGTCGTATTACGTTGTTTCATTTTGGCTTTAAAGCATGCTTGTTACGCATCTTGCGTCGAGCGATGCCTCGTCTTGTTTTGAAGTTGCATTTCAACATCATGAATAACATGCCTTTACCATGCTTCAAGTGAATATGCACCTTTCTTCCCTTCTTTGCTTTTTATACACATTGCATGCATTGTCGCGTATTGCTTTACTTACATGTGTTCAAGTTCCTTTTATACACATTGCATGCGTTGTCGCGTATTGCTTTACTTACATGTGTTCAAGTTCCTTTTCACACACATTGCATGCGTTGTCGCGTATTGCTTTACTTACATGTGTTCAAGTTCCTTTTCATACATATTGCATGTGTTGTCGCGTATTGCTTTACTTACATGTGTTCAAGTTTCTTTTATACACATTACATGTGTTCAAGTTCCTTTTTATACACATTGCATGCGTTGTCGCGTATTACTTTACTTACATGTGTTCAAGTTCCTTTTATACACATTGCATGCGTTGTCGCGTATTGCTTTACTTATATGTGTTCAAAGTTCCCTTTTATACACATTGCATGCATTGTCGCGTATTGCTTTACTTATATGTGTTCAAAGTTCCTTTTTTATACACATTGCATGCGTTGTCGCGTATTGCTTTACTTACATGTGTTTGTGTCTTTTAAGCATTGTTATGCGCCCTATTCTGCTCGCGTTGTCGCGCATGCCTTCCTTGCATTGTTATGCACCCCCTCCCCACTTACGTTGTCACACACTTTCAATTGCATTGTTATGCATACTTCTAACAATATTGTATCTGTTAAGTTTCTTTCTTTTACAGGCACGATATTGTATGTACGGTTCATTTGAAGTTGGCACGACCAGACGAGCCGGACAGGTATTGTATTCTCCGTGTGAAACGTAGCGAGAGTTACATAATTCTCTTACATCCCTTCTGCATTGTAATGTAGTTGGATTTGTGTTGGATTGCTTAAACTATTGCATTTATTGTATGTATATGCTTCGTTACAGCTTTCTTTGCATGATCATAAGTTATGCTCGGCTTTGTGCATTGTCTTGCATTTTGCCCCTGCCCTCGAGTGCATATCTTTATTGGTAGCTTCTATGCTCTGTCTAAGTCTTTGGCCTTGTCAAAAACGGGTCGTCTCTGGGCTTTGACACTCACTCCCGTCATTGTTATGACTTTCGAGTTCTGTCAAAGAGGGGCAACTGTAGACACCCCATTTTTTACCGTTCTCAAGACTTGAATGTCACCGTTTAAACGCTTAGTGATCATCCATGTTCGTGTTCATTTTGAGTTTCCAGAGGTCTCGGCCACGCGCCTTGCCTCAGGATCTCTTTAACTTGCTTGTTCTGTGCTTGGTTTTGCACCAAGAACTTGTTTGTTTTGCACCTGAGGGTAGGAAGTGGCTTTTTAGCCATCCCCTAAAACCCACCGGCCATGGCATGAAGCCACCGGCCTTGCTTTCTTGCTACCGACCAAATGTTTGGTCGGTCGGCACTTGTGTTCGATGTATCGGCTCTTTGTGTAGTCGACCGGCACTTTATTTGGCCGATTGTCCCTTTTTTTGGCCGGTACCTCCTTTTCGCCTTTTTCAGGCATGGTGTATGCCAGCTATGCCAGTTGGAGTGCACAGACTTGTCCTCCATACACGTGTATGGAGGATTTGCCCCTTTTGCACCCTTTGGTTCTAAGCTTCTTGGAGAAGCTTGCACCCTTTGCTTAAGCTTCTTGAGGAAGCTTGGACCTTTGTCTTAGCTTCCTCAAGAAGCTTGGACCTTTGAGTTAGCTTCCTTGAGAAGCTTGACCCCCTTGACCCCATTTTTGTTAGCTTCTCTAAGAAGCTTAGCACCTTGTCTTGCTCTATAAAAGGAGACCTCTCTTCTCCTTTGAAGAGGTTCAGCAAAATCAGAGTGATATATGATATATACACCACTCTCTCTCTATATCTCCCTCTCTCTCTCTCTTCATTTGTGTGTGTTAGAGGGCCTAAAAGGGTGTTTTGTTCTTAGTTTTACACTAAGGCACGTAGTATTACACCATACTTGGGTTATTGAGGTGTTAAGAGGTTGTTCTTGGAGTTTTGAGGTGGTTTTGATCAGAAGGAGGGGGCTGAGTTTGCTGTTCTTTAAGTGTTCTTCAAGGGTGAGCACATTTACTTTATATTCCCCATTCTTGCACTAGCTTTTAACCCACTTTGCATGTTGTTTTGAGCCTTGTGTATAACTGATAAAAACTCTGATTTTTCATGCTTAAGATGTTTCATTAAGGTCTCTTTTGTGTTTGGGGTCGATCTCCCCTCTTAGGCCTTGTTTGGCCCCTTTTGTGCCTTCTTTGGTTGAGCTTTGAATACTTTTGTGCATTGACCTTCTCACCACTGAAATCCAGACGATTTTTAGTGGCAAAGAAGAGGTTTTGAGGTCTTGCATAGGGGAGGGACACCCCTCTCCCTTGGTCTATCTTTTGCTTGTGTTTTTGGCTCATAAGGGTAGCATGCATGCTTAGTTGTTTGTGACTCCATTTCAGAGGTTTTTGGGTGTTATTTGGTCATATTATGCCTCTAATTTTGGTCGGATTAATGGTCCATTACATGCATCATATACTTGCTTAGTAGTCCTCTTTATTGTCATAATATGTGCCATGTGCTTAGGCCATCATGCTTGCATACTTTAGCTTGAATTCATGAAGCTTTTAGTTATGTTTTGCCGTGCTTAAGGTCTATCTTGGGTCTTTGGAGTCATGCTTGCCATGCTTTATATAGCTTCTTTGCATTCTAGCTTGCTAGTTGTGGGTGTATGAGTCATTAGCATGCATTGTTTAACCTTTCTCGTGATTTGGCATCATTTGAGATCATATTTCAGTCCATGTAATGTGGTCTTACATTCGCATTTGGCTTTCTTTCAATGCTTTGAAGTGTTGTAGTTTTGTGCCTTAAAGGTTGGTCATTGTGTATGCTACCATATTTAGACATTTGAGCTGCCATAACAGTGGATTTTGGGACTTATTTTGGTGCATTGTAACTCTATTTTTGGTTGCATAATCCATGCCATGTATGGTCATGATAGCTGAAGAGTAATGCTCCCTTTTGCGGCCTTGAATGCCCTTTGTTTTGGGCCCATTTCTTGACATGTTTTGACCATGTTCCATGCATGTTCTAGCCTCATTTTGGTCTGCCCTAGGACTGATTTAGGTCATTTTGGGCCTTCGAGGCTTAGTTAGTATGGCTATGGTTTGAACCCTTTGGTTGGTCTCAAGCTTTGGGCCCCGTTGCATGCTATGCTTTACTTGTGTGATTGGTTTGGCACTCATCTTAGCATGTTTTTAGAGCTCAGCATATTTGTAAAATGCCCATGTTTGTCTCTTTTAAGTATGCTTAGAGTTGCCTCTTTTATATCTTCGGTGATGGGCCTTGGTGTATGCATGTTTCCAAGTGTGTTTTGTGCCTTTGTTGCACCCTTTTGGCCATTGTTTTGGGGCATGGCTGAGGCCTCCCATTTCAGTTTAAGTCCATCCTTGTGCATAGTTGCACGTTCGACATGTTGCCTCTAGTTACATGCTTACATTACACCATGTTTGCATGCTCTTGTTACATTAGTTTAGCTTACATGTTAGGTTGCATTGCATTGCATCTTGCATGTTTAGCACATTGCATACTTGCATGATAGGTTGCATTACATTTGGCATGTTTTGCTAACTTAGCCTCATGTTGCATATTTGAGCCATGTTGCATAACTTGAGCAACATTGCATACATACATTACATTTTGCTTGATTTGGGGTGTCAAACCAAGCATGAGGGGTGAGGTGTGTTCGTACTGAAAGTGACGAAACATGTCTCAACCCTCGGTCGCCGATGCCCTTGATATCAACATGATAGGGCGTAAGGCACTCATTTGTTTTGTCGCATGCATTCACATTAATTTGCAAACTTGGTGTCCTTGGCCATCATGCATCGAAATGCGTGATTGGTGGCCCAAGTACTGAGGCCCACACTCCCTTGAGTCCATATCATGATAGGGAGAGTGGACACGCACACATTGCTTTGAATTTCCTTGCCATGCACTGTCTGCCCTCTGCTGCTGTCAAAACCAATATTCTGCAGGAATAAATGGCCGGCCGACCACTTCCAGTGCCGACCGACCATCATTCTCCAGCCAATGATCCAATTTTTGGTCGATGGCCACATTTCCATGGCCGGTAATGTTCTATCTTGGCCGGTGACATTCCAAAATGTGCATGGAGTGTTTTAGAAGCATCACAAATGTTTTCATAGTTCTCAGAGAAGCAGGACAGTGCAAACAGAGGCAACAGTGGCATGGTAACGGGTTTCCAAGCGCGGCGAATTGAGCATGCATCATTCCATCATCTCGAGGCGGGGCTTTGGCCCCTTCCTTTTTTGTAATTAACTTGTTAATTAATTCAGGGTTTGTAATAATTAATTAGCTAGGATAGTTGATTTATTATTCGGCCTGTATTATTCTTTCGGACCCTCCAAGCGAGGGCAATTGTGTAATAAGTGTGCGTGCGTGTGTGCATGTCTTCCAAACCCATTTCTTTCTCCCTTTTTTTTAACTGCTTACAATGGTTAGATTCATGGCATGTTTTAATTAGCATCCTTATGCTCGCATGTTTGCATCCATTCATCTGTATTGCATGCACCGGGCTCGGCGCATCATACTAATTGCATTGTATTTCAATTCCAAAGTGAATACGTGTTATCTGTAGCATTTCACATGTCATCTTAGGTTAGCCGAGCCTATCTTAGTTGCATCTTGTATGTGTTGCATTAGTCATCTTAACATGAACTAGGATCATGCATATGATTACTAACTAGTTTCTGTTTTGGCTCGGAGTACTCGGTAAGTATTTATGCTTTAGCATATTTGCATGCGTGTGAGTGTCTGCCATGATAGCATGCTTACCATGAGGCTATGTGCTTATGTGATATAACTGCCTGAATGCCTGTGGGTGAAGGTTGGGTTATTTAAATTGGAACAATGCATTAAATGCGAGTTTCAAGCCCACTTGAAAGTGGCAAAACCTTGTTTTCTAAGCCCACTCGAGGGTGGCAAAATCAGCATCTTAGCCTACTTGCGAGTAGCAAACCGCTTTCTAAACAAACATGAAATGTTTTGTTCCAATTCAGGCGATCCAATCTATATTTGTATGCTGTGCGCATCACATAGTAAATCTAGGCTAATAACTGAAATAAGAACGCGTAATGGTTTCAAAACTCGATATCATAGTTAGTAGAGGCCGATCTTTGATCGGGCGAGCGGGGGTGCTCATAGCTGACCTTTCCCAATCGTACCCAAGTTCCCGAGCCGAGGCAACTTTGGTGATGACGGACACGTGGCCTTAGGCAAACGAGTCAGGGTTTCCTGAATCACCCCATAAAAATATTTAGGTGGCGACTCTGTATCTGGCAAAGTAGTCCATGTTTGGCACTTCTTTCAAAAAAATCTGTTTTCAAAAACAATTTGCCGAATTTGGACTCTTTGATGATTCATCGGTCTTGCATTACACTTTGCGAGATTAGATACAGGACCGTGACATTGAGTCCTGAACTGTGGTGAGCCCAAATGAACAAAACGGGGGATTCCCCCCCTTCCCGGGACGTTCGGGGACGTCCACATCATCATTCTGATTATCTGGCATGGGTGGTGCCGGAGGTGGAGGTGGAGGATGTGGCTGTTGCCACTGTTGTTGCCACTATTGTTGTTGCCTCAATGTCTCTGCCATTTCCTGAATCAGTCTTTCCATTCTATCCATTCTAGCAGTAGAAGACTCCTCTATCTCATCACCTCTTGTTCTCACCATCTGATTAAACTTGCATTATACTTCATACAAAGATACACAAGTATGCATATACTAGAAAGCATACATTTTCAAACAATTGCAATACAAGCAATTCACAAACTTATAGTACATAATCGTTCATGTCAAAACATTTAAGCATATTCTTGTTGCTTTCAAATTTAGACTTATCATATGAATGCATCCTAGATCTTTTCTAGACGCTTATTGCTCATTTGGACAAGTGTGTGAGTTATTAACTCGTGCTTTGATACCACTTTGTCATGACCTGAACCCGCCCCTTATGGGTTAAAGACATAACCGGCCAGCAATCCTGAGATTACCTACACCTCAAACCAAATCAGGCGTAACTCATCAGAGTAAAGGGGCCAAATGGAAGCAAAATTTAAAACTTTGTCCATAGAGCTGTGCTTACGTGGCACATCAAAGTAAACCATACATATGTACATTAATAACCCACAACAGAAACACAGTAGCATAAGGTTCTGTACAGACAGGATCATCAAAATCTAAGTCAACCCATGAAACTATATACAGACATATTCAAAGACTTCGCCAACATCACAACATTAAAAAAAATGACAAAAGGGCGAAGATGAGTCTCATGCGTGAGACGCAAGGGCTGACTCTTCAAAACCTTTGTTGTTCCACACAGACTTCACTGGGGCTGGGTTCGGACTTCCCTTGGCTCACCTATAAACACATGAATGAGCATGAGTGATAGCCCGGTGAATAGTATCAAATAAAGAAGTTATACAAACGATATGTAGAACAACATACTTCAAATAGCCTCGGGCCCAATTCATATTTCTATTTAACATATGCGCACACAATTTAAATCAAGTGGTTGTAGTTCCAAACGTATTGGCCTTTGGCCCATTCAGACTTTCATGTCAAACTGGCCTTTGGCCCATTCAATCATGTCAGACTGGCCTCTGGCCCATTCATTCATGTCAGATTAGCCTCTGGCCCATTCATTCATGTCACACTGGCCTCTGGCCCATTCATTCATATCAGACTGGCCTCTAGCCCATTCGTTCAATCATGTCAAACTGGCTTTTGGCCCATTCATTCATTCATTTATTTCCGACTGGCCTTCGGCCCATTTCGTTATTCATATCAAACATTTGTCCACAATTCAAACTAGCAACTTATAAGGCTTATAAGGACATAAGCAATTGGACAAATGACAAGCTTCGAAATATCGATATTACTCACGTGATCGGTTGGTTGGTTTGCCCTAGAGCTTGACCCTACACATCACATAGCACATACGGGTCAGAAGCGATTCAATCCGTTCCTTAATTCACATATTCCTCTTAGGCTTCATTCCTATCTCTTTAACTCAATTACAATGCTCAATGCATGCCTAAGAGTGCTTACAAGTGAAAGAGGACGGAAAACGAAACACAGAACACGCAAACAAAATTTTAGAAAACAGGGTCCCCGCTCAAGCCTGGACTTCCCCGCTCGAGCAGACCCAATAGGTCTGCAAAAGTGCTAGTTGCATCATTTTTACGCTCGAGCATGAACTCGGACGCTCGAGCGGAAGTTCATCCTACATAGCTCCCCGCTCGAGCGTGAACTTCCCCGCTCGAGCGGACGTCCAAGTCTGCAAAAATACTGGAGCACGAAATTCACGCTCGAGCGGCGGTTTCCCCACTTGAGCGGATCAAATTTTCTGGTTTTCCAGCTAAGTTCTTGAGCTCAAATCAGCATTCAAACCAATCCAACTTACATTTTATGGCTCAAACTTCAAATATATTTATGCTATCATGATACAAACACCCAATTACATCAATATGGAGCTCAATTTTATGAATCAAACACATGCATGTCCCAAATTGACACCAAACTCATTTCCATCATAACACATTCATGCATTCAAAGCTCCTATTCTCATAAATTGTACATGCATGTGATGTATTACTCTCATTCTCAACTTAGTTGATACAAATGGTGATTTCAAACATGAGTTTTAACCAAAACTCTACATGAATCATATATTTCAAGCTCAAACATGCAAATTCAAAACAATTTCTTACATGCGCACATATTGGCCCTCAATTCAACAAAACCAATTCAATTTCATGATGCTCAATTAAATTCATGTTCTTGACCACTATTCCAATTTGAATTCACAAAATTACAACTTAATATTCATGAATCCACTTACCTAGAGGCTTTACTCTTCCCAAATTATGGTCAAATCTAGAGTTTAATCCTCCACTCTTCACAAACTTGAGCCAAAACACCCAACTCCCCTTCTTCCTCTCTCTCTAGCCGACCCCTTTCCTTTTCTTAGAGTTTATAATAAGCCAAATGAAGCTAAGGAGAGAAATTGGGTGCATAAAGGCCCCTTATAAGCCCCCACTCAACACATTATTTTATTATAAAACAATTAGGCACTTAATTCATTAATTTAATCTAATTGATTTGATCCAAATCAATTTTCAATTAAATTTCACCGTAGGCTCTAAAAATTATGCCAATCACAATGGCGCAATTAATTTCAGTTCTGTGGCCGATAAGGCCTCCAATCAAATTTTCAAACTAGATAATCAAACAGATAGAAATTCAAAACCACATATATTCACATAATTGGCACACATAATCATATTAAACACCTAATCATATTCATATTAAGGATCAATTAACATAATAAGGGACATGGTTATCACAGTGACAATGTTGATCTTGTAGTCCATTTGATCCATTTGGTCCTCTCTATTGTGGAAAAGACACAAGTGCCATTGGGTTAATCAAGAGCTACTTTATGTAAGCTTTTTATTCGATGTACGCTTAAAATTACCACATTATGCGCGTAGTTGGGTGAGACACAACAAAAGTACACTAAGGCTTTTATACTTTTTGCTTTGTGGGTTAATGCATTGCCCTTGACACATAGACTACTCTCCCCCTTCGTTACCAAATCTGTCATGTTAGAGTGTTATATTTTGGAAAATTACACTAAAGGGTTTTTAATTTTTTTCAAAGTGTCACATCATACCCGTCACGTTGGAGTGTCACTTGTCATGTTTGAGAAAAATACATTAAGAAGCTTTTAATTTTTTTTAGAATGTCACATCATACCCGCCACGTTGTCACATTTGAGAAAAGTACACAAAAGAGTTTTTAATTTTTTTGAAGTGTCACGTTACAGTGTCACATTTTGGAAAATTGCACTAAAGGGTTTTTAATTTTTTTCAAAGTGTCACATCATACCCGTCACGTTGGAGTGTCACTTGGCATGTTTGAGAAAAATACACTAAGGAGCTTTTAATTTTTTTTAGAGTGTCACATCATACCCGCCACGTTGTCACATTTGAGAAAAGTACACTAAGGAGTTTTTAATTTTTTTAAGTGTCACGTCATACCGCCACGTTGTCACATTAGGAAAAAGTATACTAAAGAGTTTCTTTTTTTTTTTTTTAAGTGTTACATCATACCCCCCATGTTGTTACATTAGAAAAAAGTACACTAAAGAGTTTTTATTTTTTTTTTGGAGTAAAACTTTTTAAGTGTCACATCATACCCCCCACGTTGTCACATTTAGGAAAAGTACACTAGGGAGTTTTTTATTTTTTTGGAGTGTCACATTAATACCTTCCACATTGGAGTATATTATTTTTTAGAGTTCACATCATACACGCCACGTTGTACATTAGAAAAAAGTACACTCAAGAGTTTTTTTTTTTAAGTGTCACATCATACCCGCCAAGTTGTCACATTAGGAAAAGTATACTTAATTATCTAAACTATTAATTAAAATATATTTATAATATCATTAAAAATTAATAATTGATTTGATGATTTATTAATAAAATAAATGATTTGTTATGAAATTATAAATCTCAAAAGGCGAAATGTATGTTCTAAAATTGCAAGGGCGATTTATTTTTTAAGCAAATTTCAATAGGTGTATTTATAATTTACCTAATTTGAAATGATGTTTAGGCTTTGTGGACTCAATCTGTCACGTTAAAGTGTCACATTTGGGAATAAATATAAAAAACGCCATGTTGTCACATCATACCCGCTACCACAAAAAACGAGCTCCCAAATTTCCAATCCCATATTGTCTCTCTACTCTTCCCTCTTGTTTGGCCCCTTTTGTGCCTTCTTTGGTTGAGCTTTGAATACTTTTGTGCATTGGCCTTCTCACCACAGAAATCCAGAGGATTTTCAGTGGTAAAGAAGAGGTTTTGAAGTCTTGCATAGGGGAGGGACACCCCTCTCCCTTGATCTCTTTTTTGCTTGTGTTTTTGGCTCATAAGGGTAGCATGCATGCTTAGTTGTTTGTGACTGCATTTCAGAGGTTTTTGGGTGTTATTTGGTCATATTATGCCTCTGATTTTGGTCGGATTAATGGTCCATTACATGCATCATATACTTGCTTAGTAGTCCTCTTTATTGTCATAATATGTGCCATGTGCTTAGGCCATCATGCTTGCATACTTTAGCTTGACTTCATGAAGCTTTTAGTTATGTTTTGCCATGCTTAAGGTTTGTCTTGGGTCTTTGGAGTCATGCTTGCCATGCTTTGTATAGCTTCTTTGCATTCTAGCTTGCTAGTTGTGGGTGTATGAGTCATTAGCATACATTGTTTAACCTTTCTTGTGATTTGGCATCATTTGAGATCATATTTCAGCCCATGTAATGTGGTCTTACATTCGCATTTGGTTTCTTTCAATGCTTTGAAGTGTTGTAGTTTTGTGCCTTAAGGTTGGTCATTGTGTATGCTACCATATTTAGACATTTGAACTGCCATAACAGTGGGTTTTGGGACTTATTTTGGTGCATTGTAACTCTGTTTTTGGTTGCATAATCCATGCCATGTATGGTCATGATAGTTGAAGAGTAATGCTCCCTTTTGCGGCCTTGAATGCCCTTTGTTTTGGGCCCATTTCTTGGCATGTTTTGACCATGTTCCATGCATGTTCTAGCCTCATTTCGGTCTGCCCTAGGACTGATTTAGGTCATTTTGGGCCTTTGAGGCTTAGTTGGTATGGCTATGGTTTGAACCCTTTGGTTGGTCTCAAGCTTTGGGCCCCGTTGCATGCTATGCTTCACTTGTGTGATTGGTTTGGCACTCATCTTAGCATGTTTTCAGAGCTCAGCATATTTGTAAAATGCCTATGTTTGCCTCTTTTAAGTATGCTTAGAGTTGCCTCTTTTATATCTTCGGTGATGGGCCTTGGTGTATGCATGTTTCCATGTGTGTTTTGTGCCTTTGTTGCACCCTTTTGGCCACTGTTTTGGGGCATGGCTGAGACCTCCCATTTCAGTTTAAGTCCATCCTTGTACATAGTTGCACGTTTGACATGTTGCCTCTAGTTACATGCTTGCATTACACCATGTTTGCATGCTCTTGTTACATTAGTTTAGCTTACATGTTAGGTTGCATTGCATTGCATCTTGCATGTTTAGCACATTGCATACTTGCATGATAGGTTGCATTACATTTGGCATGTTTTGCTAACTTAGCCTCATGTTGCATATTTGAGCCATGTTGCATAACTTGAGCCACATTGCATACATACATTACGTTTTGCTTGGTTTGGAGTGTCAAACCAAGCATGAGGGGTGAGGTGTGTTCGTACTCAAAGTGACGAAACACGTCTCAACCCTCGGTCGCTGATGCCCTTGTTCTCAACATGATAGGGCGTAAGACACTCATTTGTTTTGTCGCATGCATTCACATTAATTTGCAAACTTGTTGTGTTTGGCCATCATGCATCAAAATGCATGATTGGTGGCCCGAGTACCGAGGCCCACACTCCCTTGAGTCCATAACATGATAGGGAGAGTGGACACGCACACATTGCTTTGAATTTCCTTGCCATGCACTGTCTGCCCTCTGCTGCTGTCAAAACCAGTATTTTGCAGGAATAAATGGTCAGCCGACCACTTCCAGTGCCGACCGACCATCATTCTCCAGCCGATGATCCAATTTTTGGTCGATGGCCACATTTCCATGGCCGGTAATGTTTTATCTTGGCCGGTGGCATTCCAAAATGTGCATGGAGTGTTTCAGAAGCATCACAAATGCTTTCATAGTTCTCAGAGAAGCAGGACAGTGCAAATTGAGGCAATAGTGGCATGGTAACGGGTTTCCAAGCGCGGCGAATCGAGCATGCATCATTCCATCATCTCGAGGCGGGGCTTTGGCCACTTCCCTTTCTTGTAATTAACTTGTTAATTAATTCAGGGTTTGTAATAATTAATTAGCTAGGATAGTTGATTTATTATTCGGCCTGTATTATTCTTTCGGACCCTCCAAGCGAGGGCAATTGTGTAATAAGTGTGCGTGTGTGTGTCCATGTCTTCCAACCCCATTTCTTTCTCCTTTTTTTTTTTAACTGCTTACATTGGTTAGATTCAGGGCATGTTTTAATTAGCATCCTTATGCTCGCATGTTTGCATCCATTCATCTGCATTCCATGCACCGGGCTCGGCGCATCATACTAACTGCATTGTATTTCAATTCCAAAGTGAATACGTGTTATCTGTAGCATTTCACATGTCATCTTAGGTTAGCCGAGCCTATCTTAGTTGCATCTTGTATGTGTTGCATTAGTCATCTTAACATGAACTAGGATCATGCATATGATTACTAACTAGTTTCTGTTTTGGCTCGGAGTACTCGATAAGTATTTACGCTTTAGCATATTTGCATGCTTGTGAGTGTCTGCCATGATAGCATGCTTACCATGAGGCTATGTACTTATGCGATATAACTGCCTGAATGCCTGTGGGTGAAAGTTGCGTTATTTGAATTGGAACAATGCATTAAATGCGAGTTTTAAGCCCACTTGAAAGTGGCAAAACCCTGTTTTCTAAGCCCACTCGAGGGTGGTAAAATCTGCATCTTAGCCTACTTGCGAGTAGCAAACCGCTTTCTAAACATACATGAAATGTTTTGTTCCAATTCAGGCGATCCAGTCTATATTTGTATGCTGTACGCATCACATAGTAAATCTAGGCTAATAACCGGAATAAGAACGCGTAATGTTTTCAAAACTCGATATCATAGTTAGTAGAGGCCGATCTTTGATCGGGCGAGCGGGGGTGCTCATAGCTGACCTTCCCCAATCGTACCCAAGTTTCCGAGCTGAGGCAACTTTGGTGATGACGGACACGTGGCCTTAGGCAAACGAGTCAGGGTTTCCTAAATCCCCCCAAAAAAATATTTAGGTGGCGACTCTGTATCTAGCAAAGTAGTCCGTGTTTGGCACTTCTTTCAAAAAAATCTGTTTTCAAAAACAATTTGCCGAATTTGGACTCTTTGATGGTTCATCGGTCTTGCATTGCACTCTGCGAGATTAGAGACAGGACCGTGACATTGAGTCCTGAACTGTGGTGAGCCCAAATGAACAAAACGGGGGGATCCCCCCCCCCCCCGGGACGTTCAGGGACGTCCACATCATCATTCTGATTATCTGGCACGGGTGGTGCCGGAGGTGAAGGTAGAGGATGTGGCTGTTGCCACTGTTGTTGCCTCAATGTCTCTGTCATTTCCTGAATCAGTCTTTCCATTCTATCCATTCTTGCAGTAGAAGACTCCTCTATCTCATCACCTCTTTTCTCACCATCTGATTAAACTTGCATTATACTTCATACAAAGATACACAAGTATGCATATACTAGAAAGCATACATTTTCAAACAATTGCAATACAAGCAATTCACAAACTTATAGTACATAATCGTTCATGTCAAAACATTTAAGCATATTCTTGTTGCTTTCAAATTTAGACTTATCATATGAATGCATCCTAGATCTTTTCTAGACGCTTATTGCTCATTTGGACAAGTGTGTGAGTTATTAACTCGTGTTTTGATACCACTTTGTCATGACCTGAACCCGCCCCTTATGGGTTAAGGACATAACTGGCCAGCAATCCGGAGATTACCTACGGCCTCAAACCAAATCAGGCGTAACTCATCAGTAAAGAGGCCAAACGGAAGCAAAATTTAAAACTTTGTCCATAGAGCTATGCTTACGTGG